>BHFT01063486.1:0-18372 GCA_004320025.1 Laticauda laticaudata
AAGTTTTGTGCAGCTCAAAACTTTTTGAGCGGATGAAATAGCAGTGGACGGATGCTCGACGGATAGAGCGTATGAAACACGTGTACAGTGAGTACACAACGGATGCATCGCGTTTTCCAATGGATGGCAAGCTTTTTTTTTCCTTTTTACATCCTCTTTGCATCCGTTGGTACAGTGGGACATGGGCTTTAGCAATGGAAGTTCTGGTCTCAACTGTGGTGGGAAGCTGAGGGCTACTTTAGACAGTTTAAACATTTCATAGCTACTTTAAACATTTCAAACTGAAATGTTGAGAGCTTGATAGGTCTCCCAGGAACGTAACACATGCTTTGCTAGTTTGAAAAATAAAATTGTTACTGTATGTATGTACAACATGCTCAACCCATTTCTGCATGTTCAGAACATACTAAATCATAAACTAACCAAATGGGCATTTAAGCTCAAGCATACACACCCTATATGTTGTGAAGAAGCGAGCTGCTTAAGCATGATTGTCTCATCATTCCCCATACAGTTTATAATTGAAATATCCTACACTATTTGAAGGGACAAATAGATAAATAAATTCCATCTGTAGCTGCTCTATCTTAGTTTTCTCCTTCTTACCACAACATCCTCCCTTACTCTACTATTATGAACCCAGAACTCACATTGTGTAGTTCTCAATTCTGGTGAAGATATCTCCAAACATGACTGCTGCCTGGAATGAGAAGAGCACATCAGAAGCAAGAAATGCAAGAATCTCCCTGGTTCAGTCAGCAAATATGCCCAGAGCCATACCTGTTGTGGAGACCATGGTTTCTCATTGATTTTGTGGAGATCTGGAATCTGGCCTCCAAACACCAGCAGTGAATTGGGAACAAATTCAATTAAATCATCTGGAACATTATTTAAGATGTTGTCAAGAGAGGAGGAGCTTGAGAGGATCTGCAAATGGCCCAAAGAAAGTCAGAGGACCTGCTCCAACTAGCAGGTTTTCAAAAGTGCATGTAGAATATCTGTTTAAAAGCAGGTGACCAAACTCCCGAAAACTAGCGGAAGGGAAGGGGACCCAATTCTGCATAGTTGGATCCTTTCTGCAAGGTCATAATCCCCAATGACCAATGAAGGACTCAATCATAGGACTGGATGGGCCCTTGAAGGCCTTCTAGTCCACCCCCTGCTCAGGACCAAAGTCCTTATACCATTCTGGACAAATGACCATCCAATCTTTTCTTGAAAACCTCTAGCAATGGACCATCCACAACTCCAGGAGGCAAGCAGTTCCATTGATTAATTGCCCTGTTAGGAAATGCCTCCTTAATTCCAGATTGAATCATCCTCTGACAAGCTTCCACCCATTGTTTCTTGTCCTACCCTCAGGTGCTGTTCTTTTCCCTGGAATGACCTTTAAGTATTAGAAGACAGGTGTTGTGTCCCCCTAACCCTTCTCTTCATTAGGCTAAACCAGGGGTGTCAAACTTGTGTCATCACAGTGGCATCATGTGACATCTTAGGACTTTTTCCCCCTTTGCTAAACCAGGCATGGCATGATACATCCAGTCCACAGGCCACCAGTTTGACAACCCTGGGCTAAACATACCTAGTTCCCTGAGCTGTTCATGATTTAACCTTCAGACCCCTTATCCTTTTTGTTGTTCTCTGAACTCTTTCTAGGACCTTGGCATCTTTTTAAATTATAGTGACCAGAACTGGACACCATATTCCAAGTCTAGTCTCACCAGTGCAGTATAAAGCAGTACTACCCATTTCCCATGATCTTGATGCTATTCCTCTGTTGATGCAGCCTAGGACTGCATTGGCTTTTGGGGCAGCTGCAGCAGATTCTTGACCCACACTTGGGTGGTGATCCACCACAGACTTGCAGATCTCTCTCACAATTACTGCCATTGAGCCAGGTACTGCCTATTCTATACCTGTGCATTTGGTTTTTTTTCTGCCTAAGTGCAGGACTGTCATGCCCCTGTCAGAATCTGATTCGGAGGAGGAGGCTGAAGAGCTGACAGAGTGGGAGTGTGGCTCCATTGGCTATGGAAGAAACTGGGGAAGGGCAAAGTCCATCTGGGCAGAGCAGGGGAGAGGTAGAGCAAGGCAGAGAGAATTCAGAGGAAGACCCAGGCCCACCCCCTCTTCATACTAGGGCACACAGGGAGGAATGGAGAAGGGAGCAACATGAGTTGCATGGCTTATGGGGGAGGAAAGGGGCCCTGATCCCCTTCATTAGCTGCAGCTGGGAAAACAGTGTTTAAAAAGGGAAGTTGCGCACAGCAAACTGTTGGGAGCAAATTGGGAGTTATCTGGTATCGTCGAGGCTTATCTAGGTTCCTGGTGTCTTCCCAACTGTGTGTGTTTTGCTGGACTTTCAAGTCTGCAATTCCTTCTCCTGCCCCTGTCAATTACTGCAGCATAGTTTGTGTGGATTTTTATTTACAGTTTGTATGTAATTTGTTTTCGGACTGAATTTCCTCCACTTAAAGGCTGTTCTTGGGATAGTTTTTTTCTCTCCAGCTGAAGGTAACTGGACACTGGGGGCAAAGTTGGAGGTATTAAAGGGACTTTTCTTATTTATGTGATTGTGTTGCCTTTGTGCCACACCCCTTTGGGTCATCACAAGGACCTTCCTTTTCTAATCACTGTACTGAAACTTGTTGGATAGCCCCATTGTTCAAGTCTGTCCAGATCCTTCTGAATCTTGAATCTATCCCCCAAAAGACTTGCAATTCCCCTCAGCTTGGTTTTGTGTACAAATTTGATGAGTTCCCCTTCTGTTCCCTCATGTACATCATTCATGATCATTCATTTCAATTCATTATTGAAAAGTCCTGGGCCTAACAGAGAATTTTAAGGTACCCCACTGGGTGCTTCCCTCCATGTAGATGTATCTCTGTTGAGGACTACATGCTTGAGTGCAGTTGATCAATCAGTTAGGAATCCATCTGGTCTGAAACCGTCTATCCCACATTGTTCTATCTTACCAAGAAGTAGATTGTATCTACTTTATCAAATGCATTACTTAATATGTTTATATGCAATTAAGGACTTTTAATTGGTTAAAGGTCCAAAAGCAAAAGTGGTTGCTTTTAGGAGAGTTGTTCTCCTAAAAGGAAGTTATAATAATTGTACAAAATAAATCAGAAATGTAATGACAAATTTCAATGTCTATTCCCAATTCGGCTGGAAGGCAGGGAAGCGATAGGGTTGTAAAGCTGAATATAGCACTGCAACTTTTTTCATCAGCAGCTGACAGAAGCAAGAAAGATGCAACCGGAAGACTGGCCAACTTTGATACCTACAGCAAAAGGCAAGAGCCAGAGCGGGGCTCCCCCTTTCACTCTTGGTCTCCAATCAGAGGCTCCAGAGCTAACTGCCAAGGAGGCTTTAATCAGCCTTTCTGCAGCAAGCAAGGAGTGGCATGGATGCTGCAAAGACCTTCCAGCTCTCATATTCTTTGATTTGTAGTAGATGTAGCTTGTTGAAACTTGTTGATTCATTCATTTATCTAAGCAATCCTAAAGGGACCCACCTCTTTCCCAACATTTTTTATAGTCACTTTTCCTCCTCTTACCTTGCTGACAAAGGCCTTCTTCACATGATCAGGATTTTTTCTGAAAGCTGTCTGAAAGCTCACATTCTTGGCCAGCTTAACTACAAAACTGACTGTCATGGCGTCAAAACTGTTACCCGGCAAGCCTTCTGCCAGGGTACCGAGAAGCACAAATTTCTCAACTGTGTCCAGCTGCAGGAAGAATGAGGTAGATGGTCAAGGCATAAATCTCCTCTGCCAGGATTGGCCTAGATTTGAGGGGGTCGAAGTCAAATGCCCTTTATTGGGTCAACCACCCTACTCATTACCCAACCTCTTCCTCTGATCCCCTCTGTCCATCGCCCTGGAAGAAGAGGGGATTCCAAGAGAAGAGAGATTGAGGCTAATTGTTTCCCTTGCTACTTTGCCTCTTCCAGAATGTTCTTTCTCTGGTTGGGGAGAGGAGAGCAGGACCACATAGTCCTGCTGTTTGGTTAGCAATACCAGACCCAACATGTCCATTTTCGATGGAAATCTATTGGGATAGAATTGCGGGCAAGGGGGGAATTAGCTTTCCACATCCATCCTTTGTCTCAGTATACAAAATGGGCGCACATTTCAGAAGATGACCATGTCACTTCATCTCCTTCTCTCACCCTCTTGATTCCTTCTTTATCTCTTTGTTCATGTGGTGGTATTGTGAACAGGCAAAATGTAGAAGGCCTTCTTTTTTGGTCAGTTCAACTGCCAGAGTCATTTTCCCACATTATTTCCTTTCCCAGCATTAGTAAAGTTAAGTTTCAAGCTCCATAGGTGCCAGCTCAAACCATTATAGAGAAGATCTATTCATAACTTAATGTCACCTTTGGCAGACATTCTTTTGTAAGCCACAATGGTACATACAAAGCAGAGTGCAGGGCTTTACAGGGGAATTAAAAAAGTTAAGATCATAACTATGACTGTAATTTTGACTTTTTAAAACTTCCTCATGGGTGCCCTGGCAGGGCATGCATTAATTGGAGAGTGAGGGTGAAGAAACTATTCCAGAGACAGAAGGAGAAAACATGATTGAAGTCTGTTTCCTGATTTGTATATCTGCAGTGAGCTGGAATTCTCTTTCCATTATGATTTTTCTTCAAAAACTAAAATTAAAACATATATCTTATTGTATCACAATTACACCAGTTGAAAACTGATGACACACACTAATATTAACAGATCACAAATGGGAAGTCACAAGATTTACCTTGTAATTGAGCAGGATCTTGTTTACCAGAATCTGGGATTGTCCTCTGTTCCAGCCCCTGACCTGGCCAAGTGATTCCAAAACCTTGTGATCTACTAGGTCTTGTGCTGTTAGATTTGAAATTTGACCCATGGTGAGCCCCACTGCTTGCTGCCCCAAAGCTATCAAGGTCTGTTTAGCAAATGTCTTGACTTGAGCCACAAGCATATGAGCAAGCTACAAAAGAAAAGATGGAAATTATTTAAAGCTGAGATATTTGAAATACCAAAATGACTTGGAGAAAATTCCATGACAACATTTGATTTAATGTATATATTTGTTCAAAGGCCCTGCCCTTGATCCTTAGAAACTTTGGTACAACTCCCAAGTTATCATTTGATTCTGATTTTAACTTCAAGGAATTGGAGGGCAAATGGATCTCCTTGAAAATCTTGACTTACTCTCTTATTATGATGAGACATATTTTGAGCATTTACAAGCCTAGAGTTCCACATGGCTTCCTCTTAACACAGGACAAGCATGCCCTGGGAGCCACTTTTGAACAATATATCCTCCTGATATGTATTTGAGTGAGTGAGTGATGGAATTTATGTGCCCCCGCTTCATCCAGAGATAATGCCTTGCTCTCAATCCCAGTCCACAACTGAGGAAGCAGAATGTTACCTTGACTTGCTCTACATTTTAAACAGACAGTTTAACAAACAGTTCCCTTTTCTCTCAACACAATTTTTGTCATGGACATGCACAAGGATGCATTTCCAATGATGCAGCTGACAGTGTGGAGAGGGACTAAGTCCTGCACCATTCCTGTTAGCTGCCTGGGAGCTGTAGCCACACCCTCTTCCCTCCAGTCCCTCGCCCATGTCTCTAGGATAATTCTGATTTTGACAGAGTCTTTTACATTGGTCTTTGTTCCTGTTTCAACAAAACCCAAGCTGATCCCCAATGAAGAAACAATCCAAACAGCAGCTGATTACTAGCAGCAAGACGGGGTTCAGGGGAGGGGACCCTGCAGAACAAAAGGTGACAGAGATGGTTATAAAGGTGATGAACGTGTGGCTGAAGATTGGCATGTTACATTGTTGGAATTGGTTTCTGGATAAGAAAACATCTGTAAATCAAAACCAAAGAATCCATGTCCCAGCCCCCCTCCATGCCTGTGATATGAAAAAGGCTATTTCACAGGCCACTCTTCCTCGGCGAATCCTTTCCAGGACAAGGTCTCCAATCAGTCCTGTGGGATCACAGTAAGGGACTATCTGCCATCTCTCCCTACTTCTACATTCTCTCTTACTTTATCAGGCAGCACCTGCCACCTTTTACATCAAAGGCAGGAGGGGAGAAAGACCCACCATCCCTGTACATTTCCCATGATACCAACTTGATTCCATTCATTGTGGAATGGGCCCACATTAGCATATATAAGCATAATTCTCTGTTCTAGTCTCTGATGAACAACAGTGTCCAACTGAGAATAGAACTGTGACCTCTCCCTCCAGAAAAAATATTGGGTTTTCAAAGGGCATGACAAAGAAAGACAGATAAACAATTGGCTTGTTTAGACTGCATATTTAACCAAAGAACTGGTTAAATGCTAATAAACTGTAATGCTGAAATGCTAATAAACTGTAGTCTATTTTTCAATTTGGACTGTTCAGAACAGATGCCTGGAAAGGCTAGCTGTCCCAGTCCTCTTTCGCCTCCCAATCCAAGTAGTGCCCATGAATAAGCTTCAATATGTATCATGAATTTAGGACTATTGTTTTCTGAGCAACATATGCAAATAGAAAATCTGAGTGAGTTCACCTGGCGGTTAGAGGCGGATGGGTTGGAAGAGCTGCAATGTTGGTTGACCCGGGCAATGAAGCTCAAGGCCTCTGCAGGGCTCAGACGAGAGATCAAGGTGGAGCGTTGCACAAAACAAGTGAGTTGATCTGGAAGGCTGAGAAGAAAGCAAAGCCCAACAGCTCCTTCAGATTTATCCGAGACTCATATCCTGGAAGGTTTGGCTTAACTCTAGGCAGCTGCTGGTGTTCCTTAAATGGATGCTCTGCTATAGCTACTGCTTGATGTACAGCTCCTATTTTCCATGGATGCTTTTGAAGTGGCTCTATGGTGATGCATGCAGGTGGAAGGAGAGCACTTGCAGCAAAAGGACCTTTTGGCCTTCAGTAGAGGACAAATGTACAGGTGAAAACTTCCTTTGAGTTGGGCTTTGCTCCTGATGACTTCACAGACCCATTTATGGGGGAGGGGGATAATAATGCAGATTTACTGTCTATAGAGTTAATACAGTTTGCCTTTACCTTTTTTTTAGTTTACATAATCTAGACTGCCTGGGATTTCCTGTTGGTCCTCCATCCAAGTATTGATCGGATATGAGCCTGCTTAGCTTTTTCAGACTCAAGCAAAATTAACGAACAAGTGTTGCACAAGTTACAATTTGCTTCATCTAGTGGCTGTTTCAGACTGAAATGAAGAGCTTTCCAGGACACTGAGAGATCAACAAAGAGAGCTAAGATAGCTAGGGTCAGATTGGATACCCCATCTCTGATTCTCCTCCTCATTCCATGCACTCCACAGAATTGGAAATTTTCATCTCCACAAAATGTAAATACTTTTTTCAACTACATAATTATGCAGATTTTCTTGCCATGTGATGAGAATTTCTCACATGTATTTTTGAAATATCAGCATTCAAATACTTTTCCTTGAATTTCTTTTCTTACCTGTTATCTGGAGGAGCAGTTTCATCAATTCTGTATCTTATTTATAGCTACAAAAGGTTTGCTTTTCCACCAAACTCCTTTCTCCTAACTGTTATAGTTACTGGGAATATAATTAAAATATCTTAATAGCACCAAAATAAATTTCCACTCACCTGTCAAGATTGAAATCCGAGTCAACCGTAAATAATGCTGTAGCATACATTTCTGCCAAATCTTTACGGATTTTATTTCTATGGATCAGCTTCAGATTGTTTCGGTTAAAAGCAAGCTCTTGAAACTAAAAAAAATACAAATCTGCTGAGGACCTTCAGGTATGAAAGGGGCAACCAGCAATTTTATGTCAGAATAGAGCTGGGAGGGACCTGGGAGGTCTTCCAGTCCAGCCCCCTGTTCAAGCAGGAGAACCTGTATCATTTCAGACAAGTGACTGTCCAGTCTCTTCTTACAAACCTCCAGGGATGGAGAACCCACAACTTCTGGAGGTAAGTTCTGCCCCACAAGTTAATTGTCCTCATTGTTAGAATGTTTCTCCTTAATTCCATGTTGCTTCTCTCCTTTTTTAGTTTCTATCCATTGTTTCATGTTCTTCCCTCTGGTGCTTTGGAAAATAAATTGACCCCTTCCTCTCTGTGGCAGCCCCTCAAATATTGGAATACTGCTATCATGTCCCCCCTAGTCCGCTAGACGAACAAAACCCAATCCTGCAACTGTTCTTCATATATTTTAGTTTCCAGGCCATCAACATGACTGACAACTGCAATAGCTCAGTTCTCACATCATGTTAAAAATCAGATAAATCATGGTGAAATTTTACAAACAGATTTTATATCTCCTCAATTTTTCCCCTAATACCATCTGTCAGCTGAACACATACTGTCTTATGTCTAGGTATATTCAGCCATGTTGTAAGGTTGTTGTATTATTATGATCCATCTCAGCTTCTCTACTATCCCCCTCTTATTAGCATCAGATTACTGTTATTATTACTCTGTTGCTTTACATGTACACTGAGAGCCGCTGCACCATAGACAAATTCCTTGTGTCTTTAATCACACTTGGCCAAATGAAATCTGTTCTATTCTATTCTATTTTATTATTAATTCCCACTCTATTCTTCTGTTCTGTTCTATAATAGGACATAATAAACTTAACCAAGAAAAAGTTCAGAGGTGGCCTTCAGTTGGTTCTGACAGGTTCTGGAGAACCGGTAGCAGAAATTTTGAGTAGTTCAGAAAACCAGCAAATCCCACCTCTGACTGGCCTCACCAACCCCATCTCTTCTCTGCCTCCCATTGAGTCCCAGCTGATCGGCTGGATCCCCTTTGGCTGCCCTGCACAGAAGAAGGGAGCTGGAAAGCAGGTTAGTGGGATGGGGAGGGAAGGGGGATTTTGCAGAAACCTTCCCTTGCCACGCCCACTAAGCACACCCACCAAGCCACACCAGAACCAGTAATAAAAATTTTGAATCCTACTCCTGAAAAAATTGTATACAAAATATTTTGAATGTAGTCTATTTATTCACATGGGGTAAAAAAGGTGGCAACTATGGCTGTGCAATCAAAATTCTGCCTGTTACAGTTGCTATCTTAGCATTTCTGACCCATTGATCATCCCATTGTTCTAACCAATAAGATGTTATCCCCATGGGTTGAATATATATGAACAATAAGCATATCAGGCATAAGTTGTTATTTTCTAAAGAGAATTTGTTCCAACCTCAGTCTTTCCAACAGGTTTTGTTTAAAACAATTCCAGCAGCAATACATACTATGACAGCACTTTTGTTTGTGAATAAGCGCATGTCTCTGGCACTGCTATAACGGATATAGTTCCCAAGATACATCGCAAGCCAACTGGACCTCTCTGGATTGCTGGGATTGTAGCATCGGGGTCTGCTTTTGCTTGCTGTAGGAAAAATAATTCTAGTTACTTTTAAAGAAACCTAGTTCCAGACACTGGTCTCTTTGAAAGATTTTTATCCTGAATTTTGTTTTACATTTTTGTAAGTATTTTAAAGCACTTGAATTTTTAACAGCACTCAATGATGCTATGAACAAACTAGCTAATATTAACACAATGCTCAGAATTAGGAGTTAATAATGTTATGGGATCAAGACAGGTGGCAATTCCTGGTATCGTTTCTTTCTGAATGTTCCTGGGAGAAAACCAGCAGGACCAGTCTGTGGTCAGCTCAACTCTTAAGACTTGAGAACAAGACAGATGTTATATATCACACCGTCATAGTGACACATAAGTAAGGGATTTCTACGACAGCAAGCAGTTTGAGATAGATGTGTGACTTTTTCTTCCTCCTTTAAACTTGTGAGGGAAGCTTTACATGCCGGACTTTTCACAGGCCTTTTTACATGAGGACTCCAGCTTAGATGGACATCTGCTTGTATAAGCCAACCTATTTCAAAACTACATTTAAGATTTGTAGAGACTGAATGAACCTCATTCTGATGTGAAGGTTCTTGTGCCATGTTCTGATCTGAGAAGGTGTTACGTCTGAGCTATTTCTGGTTAGATGTTGGGCCTATAGTCGGCTCTACATGCAACACCTCCTGCAAGGGAAACAGAAAGAGAATTTCACCCGTGGCCTTACCAGTCAGATAAGCTTTGATGGAAAAGTACATTTCTTTTTCCTTGTCTTTGAACATCACAATATTTTCATTCAGTTTGTTCACTCTGCAGAGAGGTATGGAGTAAGTATTGGCCAATAGAGAGAGAGAAAATTTCAGAGAAGCAGAACTTCTTTCTTGCAAACTCATTTCCTTTACTACTTGACCATCACCCAGCCAAACTATTAGATACACATAAAAACAATCTTTTTGCCTCAGATTTCAAAATCTTATTGGCTGTAATGTAAGTTCCAACAAGCAGAACATAAATAAAATGTTAAATGGAAGAAGCTAGAGAAGAGATTAAAAGAGATTAAAAGAGTTAGAAGGGACCTTGAAGGTCATCTAGTCCAACTCCCCCCCACCCAAGCAGGAGACCCTACACCATTTCTGACAAATTGCAGTCCAGTCTCTTCTTGAAAGTCTCCAGGGATGAAGCTCCCACAACTTCTGAAGGCAACTTCGGTTCCATTGGTTGATTGTTCTCACTGTCATACAATTCCTCCTTATTTCCAGATTGAATCTCTCCTTGTTCAGTTTCCATCCATTATTCCTTGTCTGGCCTTCGGGTGCCTTGGAAAATAGTTTGACCCCCTCCTCCAGTGGCAGCNGAATCTCTCCTTGTTCAGTTTCCATCCATTATTCCTTGTCTGGCCTTCGGGTGCCTTGGAAAATAGTTTGACCCCCTCCTCCAGTGGCAGCCCTTCAAATATTCCAATATCCTATCTCCCCTGGTCCTTCTCTTCATTAGACTAGCCAAGCCCAGTTCCTGCAACTGTTCTTCATGTTTTAGCCTCCACTTTCCTAATCATCCTGGTTGCTCTTCTCTGCACTCTTTTTAGAGTCTCAGTATCTTTTTTATAGTGTGGTGACCAAAACTGGATACTGTATTCTAGCCTTCTTAAGCCTTACTAAGGCTTTACAGAGTGGTATTAGTACCTCACTTGATCTTGATTACATTCCTCTGTGAATGCAAGTTAGGACTGCATTGGCTTTTCTGGCTGTCGCTGCACACTGTTGGATCATATTTAACTGAGACTCCAAGATCTCTCTCACAGTTACTGCTATTGAGCCTGGTTTCACCCAGTGTATCAATGATAGCAATGAGCATACCAGTGATAGGAAAGAAAACTTGACAACACTTTCATCATAAAATGCTTATAGAAGTAGCAATAACACTTAGATTCCTATACCACTCCACAGTGCTTTACACCCCCCTCTAAGCAGTTTATAAAGTCAGCTTCTTGCCCCCAGCAATCTGGGTCCCCCTTTTACTAACTTCGGAAGGATGGAAGTCTCGGTCAACTTTGAGCTGGTCAGGATTGAACTCCTGGTTGTGGGCAGCTGCCCTGCAACACTGTAATCGAACCACTGTGCTGCCACCAGTATAATTGCTGATAGAAAGCAATTATTTTTGAAAAATGATAAGGAGTGGGGTTCAGGGAACATGAGGCAGAGTTCTTATGGATTCTGAATTAGATCTATTTGTTTCCCAAAGAGGTGTCCAGCTCTGGCTCCTCCACTCCTAATTCCCATAGCTGCATACTGCAGTGCCGTCTATTTGGAGAGTTCCAAACTGAGGTAGGGCTCCATATTGACAGGGCCACATACTTACATTTTTTGGAATGTCCCACAGCTGGTGTTCAAGGTCTCACTAGCATTCAACATGTCACCATTAAGAAACATGAAGGAATGAGCCAAGCGGCTATCCAGCCACAAGGACACCTCAGTCTCTTGGCCACTAGAAACCACGCTGGGCCAGAGCCCAGCCAAAAGAGCCACCTTGGTGCCGTTTGGAAGAATGTCCTGCAAGAGGAAAGTCATAGAACTAAGATCTGAGTGCTAGAAATCTAACCAGGGATGAGAACAATCCAAAACCAACAATGCCCAGATACATCTTGTGTGCCAACTCTGCCCTTTCCTTGACTGGGAGGACTTGCAGGCGGCCAGTCATGTTCTTGTCACCTAGGAATTGGACAATGCCACCGTTTCCAATGAGGCTGCCCTTCAAGGCCATCTGCAACAGAGTTTCTCAACCACAGCAACTTTAAGACATGTGGACTTCAATTCTCAGCCAGCACTGAGGTTGAGAAAGACTGTTCTAGAAGTTCAAAATGGTTCAAAATGCAGCAGGGTGAGCAGCAACAGGCACTTCGGTTATGCCGATGTGTCACTGCTGTGCCATGAGTGCAATTCAAGGTGCTGGTATTTAAACTTTAAAGGCTTTCATGGCAGCCTGAGACTGCCTGTCTCTTCCCATCCCCTTTTTTTTTGTACATTTCTGTTAAATGTTGTCACAGGTTTGTTTTATTGGCTGTTTTTAGTTCAGCCTGCCTTTTAAAATGTTTATTTCTGTAATTGTTTTGTATTACATTTTGTAAGTTACCCAGAATCCCTGGAATGGGCAGCTATATTAAATCAAATGAATAATAATGTTTATACTGTACAAATATATTATTATATTTAAAGTTCACTTTTTAATGGTTTGTTAAATAAGCCATAATTGTTTCTTACAATAATATTTTTCTGGTCAAGTCTGTCAATAAATAAACCAGTTTTATTATAGATCTTTAACACAGCAGTCAAGAAAGGATCATCATCAATGAATCGCTCTCTAGAAAACAGATCAGCCAGATCATCTGGTGGAATTGTATTCACAATCTGGAAAAAAGGAAAAGAATAGAAAATCAGCATCCAAATAAGATTAGAAGCTCCTTAGCATAGTGAGGTAACAACGAGGATTTGTGCCTTGATTGTACAGGAGCAAAGATAATTGGGGAGGGGCAGATGCAGCTCCCCAGGTATTGGCTATTCGGTGCTGGCTAACTGGGATATTTTTCATGGGATGAATGATTGAGAGCCAATTTGGGCCACTGGTTAAGGAATTGGGCTAGAAACCGGGAGACTGTGACCTCTAGTTCTGGCTTAGGAAAGAACACCAGCTGGGCCAGCCCCTCTCTCTTAGCCCACAACCTCAGGCTCAGTCAACAGGCCAGCCAATCAATTCCTGTCGCAGCTAATAGATCAACACTCCGCTGATCTGAAAAAAGCAGGAAAATTATTAGGAAGGAAAAAAATCTGCATGAATATATTAAATATAAGATATAATTTTGATGTCAGTGAATAACAACGCTACCTTTTGGAGGTCAGAGGAGGGAATCAAAGTTTCCAGATCCTTCAAAGTCAGGAAGTCAATAAAACCCTGAAAGGTCTCTTCTAGAAACACCCAAAAATTGGTGTTTGAAGCATAGCATTGAAGAGAGGAGGCTGAAGAAGTCAAGGAAGGGAGGACAAAAGATATTTCAATAAAAATCAGGTAAGGTCATTTGACAATTTTTAAATTTCTCAAGTAAAAACATCATCAGGATGTTTAATTTTTGAAACATCAAACTTGATTTTTCCAAAATGAAAAATTTATCCTTAAGATTTAAACATTACCTTTACTGAGGATGAAAGCAAAGCCTGCATTTTTAGTAATAATCATGTTCACATTTATTTAAAATATTAACAATACCTCTTCTTCTCTATAAAACTATGTGGTTGGGCTTAGTTTTTGGGGAGGAAAATAAGGAGAAAAAAATTCTGCCTCTGCCTACCAGCATTCATCAGTATTCATCCGGCTAGCGTCCTGTCAGTGTGCGAGAGTTGAGGGCTGTTTGGAAACTGAAGCAGTTATTTGCTGTGCGAGCAAGAAGGAGACAGAAAGGAGCCTGGGCATGGCTTAGCTCAACTGTTCTGTACAAAAGCTGCTTGGTGCTGTGAAATTAAAACTGAAACTCCTCTGCTTGTGTTTTGCATTTGGAACAAAAAAAATTTCAGGTGGGGAGGGGGAGTAGAACTCCTTAGTAGAACTCCTTAGCATCAAAGCGTGTTAATAATAATAATGCTAGGAAAAGCTAATGCTCTGGTGGTCATTTCAAAAAACCCTTTCTTAGCACCAAATTTGGAACATACGTGCCAAATTTCAAGTTTGTAGACTTTACGGTTCTGGAGATTTTGTGATGATGCATGAGTGGTACTTCGCGTTTATATATATAGATAATGTGAAGTTCCTCTTATATATCATTTTAACAGTCATTTCAAAAATCTGTAAAAGGTAAATCAACATTCTGAACCCCATTGAAGGATCCCAGGCAGTGGGATGTAGACACGGGGGAACAGGGCCTCCAAAGGCATCTAATGAAGTCAGCTGGATGGGGTTCTTGTGATAGTGTCCTTCTAGTCCCTGCTGTTCTGCCCCTCCATCCAAAATGCAGCACAGCAGCCTTTTGCTTGGGGCAGCATAAAGCACTGGGACTGCTCTGGTTGCTGGTTACCTGAGATCACCCAGAGGATGGCTTCGAAAACCTTCTGTCGCGTCCCATTGTCAAATTGACCAAGAGAGCCATTTAACAGAGTTACTCTGTAATACAGGAAAAGTATTATTACTCCCAGCCATTCGGAAAAAATTCAAAGTGCCCACAAACTGCTGATATGCAAGTCAGACAGGCGCAGGTGCCATCAAGGCTCTTGCCTACATATCTAGCTTAGGTCCAAGTGTGTTGTGGAATAAGGCAACAAGGAATATAAAGCCCAGGAAAAAACAAAGAATCCCTCTGAGCTTAGGAAAGCCAATTGTCTCGCATCTCCTCTACTCTCCGGTCTGCAATATATAACATCACATAATATAATAAAATATATTTACTAAGTCATGTTATTAGTTGGACAGCTTTATAAATCCAGTAGGTAGATATGGTGTGGGTGTGTGTGCATGCATACGTGCATGTGTGTATATGTGTGGAGGGAGAGAGAGAGTAAAAGTGATATATGACATATGACATGAAATATGACATCTATAACAATAACAATTAATATGGCACTCAAAAACTAGCAGAATTTGAAATGCAATAATTGTAAATAAGTAATAGAGTTCATACACAGCACTGAGAGCAGAACAATTTCTGGTCTCCAGATCCTCAAATAAGAGTGGAACAAGTGAACTGTTTATTCCTGATATCAGCTTTGGGAGGTATTGCATCATCCAAAGTGTCAACTCCACATCTTCTGCCTTTTGAAGGATGGGCTGAGCAGCCACCAGCAAGTGCTCCAGGAGGCTGGCTTGGATCTCTTTTGGCAGGCTAACGTTGTCCTTGAAAAGAAAGACCAAGCAGAAAAATGTGACTGAATGATTGTATTATTTCTTGAGAGAGGTATTAGATGAAAGTAGAAATTAGATGTTTGGGTGCGAGGTGGCCTCTCTGATAATCAGATGAGACTTTGACAAAAGCTTTGCAATTGTGCATATGCCTGATATCCATCCAAGGATTTCCCTTGACGGATGCACTTCTGTTTCAAGGGGCCTGTTCTGCCTGAAACGGCCTTAGAATGAAACAATCACATCCTGCTAATGAACTCTAATCAGTGTATCTCCTCCTCACTTCATATACTTCAAAATACTTCAAAACGACGCTAGAGACTACAGAACTAGACACAAGGATAGTTTTCCCCCAAACGCCATCACTCTGCTAAACAATTAATTCCTTCAGCACATTTACAAAGTCTGTACAACTATTACTATTAAATTTCTCATCATTCCTTATCACCCATCCCCTCCCATTTGTGACTGTATGACTGCAACCTTGTGGCTTGTGTCCTTATGATTTATATGGACTGTTTCCTAGTATGATTTGATTGCTTATTGTACCCTATGACTATCATTAAGTGTTGCATCTTATGATTCTTGACTCTTGATGAATGTATCTTTTCTTTTATGTACACTGAGTCCATATGCACCATTTTTGTGTCCAATCACACTTGGTCAATAAAGAATTCTATCTGTCTGTCTGTCTGTCTATCCAATCACACTTGGTCAATAAAGAATATCTATCTATCTATCTATCTATCTATCTATCTATCTATCTATCTATCTATCTATCTATCTATCTATCATCTATCTATCTATCTATCTATCTATCTATCTATCTATCTATCTATCTATCTATCTATCTATCTATCCTCATATAAGAGTTGTAAGGAAGGAAAGATGAGGAATAGAAACCCCCTTTTTTAAGGATATGTCAGCTTTGGAAGCCATATTAACACCAGAAGTTTCCACACTGCCACATTCTTGAGCCTGGGAAAATAGGAGGGGGGAATTTTGGGGAGCATATGTGGTTAGACATAATAGCATTCTTCTTTAGAGTCAAGGTCATGTTGTTCCTGCACCTGGCTGAGGAATGGCTGAGAGGAAGTCTCAAACTGGGACGGATAATTGGGGCATGTAATGCAATGAGGGGTTCAGTGGGTAAGTTTGTAATATTTTACTTATTGGAGGGAAACCCAGAACTTTCAGATTCAGGATTTCTCAGATGTGCCAGTTTATTACTCTAATAAAAGGAAACTTTGAGAATATCTCTGTCTCCGGATTATCTATTGGAGTTGAGGTCTTCTGGAACACTGACAGGATGTATTTTATACCTGAATCAAGACTCAAAAATGGAAAAGCTAGCTTTCCAATGTGCCCAGAAAAAATGAATGATAAATAATTGTGGAAAGTTTACTAAGTTCAATGCATGAGGACTATATTATATGGACTCTAAGTATGATTTTGGGCTAGTCTCTCTCAGGGCAGCTTCCTCACAGGGTTATTGTAGGAAAATAGGAGGAAAATGTGTGGGAAATGCTTGTTATTTGTAAAAATAAAAAGGTTGGATAAATAAAATATATGAAATTATGCATGTGAACCAAACTAATAAATAAATTAGTTGCAAAACAGAAAGTTACCTCCATGTCTCAGCGAGACTTGGAAAAATAATAATTCAGCCCCATATAAGAAAGAAAAAACAGGGAGGACACAGAAAATAAATAGTTGGAAGCCATCTTGTTCAAATAAAATTCTCAAATAAAATAATTAGTTACTGATTCTTAGCTTACAGGCTCATCCCCCAGTGTCCTAACTGTGACTCAAAGATGCTCCATTAAGTGTTCTTTTGGGACCCAGTCCCATGAGGCCATGGTAATGTAGTGTATCCATCTCCTCCCAAAACAAGTCTTGCTTATGCATGATTTGTGGAGCCTGGTGACAACCACAAATTTGTCAGCCACATTTTAGCCCTATGTGTGTAAATAGTTTGTGGTTGAGTGTGTCATACAAACCTGGAAGATTTGAGGGAATTACAAAATCATAATTTAAGGCAGCCTAATGGTTTCAATAATTTCATGAAATATAATGCCACCTGATCTGCTGTCATACCTGTCTGCTGAATTCATTAATGTATTCTGTCAGTGTAGATGTTGTTATGAGATGCATCACACTCTCAACATCTTTGCGTGTCTTCAGAGCTCCATCACTGGCAGAAAACTGTGCAAGTTGCCTCACTGTTAATTTCTTGAGAACAAACAACTAAGAAGGAAAACAGGCAAGTCAGTGGAAATATGAGAACTGTGATAAAACTACAGCTTTTTAGCCTATATATTCAAATATCTCTAGTAGTCTTTTTTTTAAAATGCTCCTATATTTCACTTTTTTATTTACAGAGAAATCCTAAACTTATGAAATATTTTCATGGCACAATTGATTCACAAATAAAAGGTCTATATTCAGTAAAGCTCCCTTTTAATGAGTTT
Source organism: Laticauda laticaudata (assembly GCA_004320025.1). Taxonomy (NCBI): domain Eukaryota; kingdom Metazoa; phylum Chordata; class Lepidosauria; order Squamata; family Elapidae; genus Laticauda; species Laticauda laticaudata. The sequence goes on from BHFT01063486.1 coordinate 17,725, forward strand.
ACCAGGTTTTACAGAAATATTTCCCTGAAGATTTAATTCAATGTTGAAAAAGTTATATAGATAATGCACATTTATTCTATGTTCTGCAATACAGTCAGCATGGCCACAGTAGTCCCAAAGGGGCTTTTCAAAAGGCAACTTGGTTTTCTTGGTTTTTTTTCTTGAAAACTGTTCCATCCGGAAAGAAGGGCGTGAGACCAGGTTCCAAACAACTACTTTATTTAAACTCGCAAGGCAAAAGATACAGAACACAGTCCAAGCCGCGGCAGCCCTTTATATAGCGGCTTGCCTGCGGCTTGTGGCCAATGACACTCTTTTGACTGTTCCCGCCGTTTAGCGGGCTTCCCGGATTGGTTCTTAATCAACCAATCTGTGTGTGGCCTTTTCGGCCAATCAGAATAGAGTACTTGGAACCTACTAAGTTCCATACAGAACTTCCCTCCCCCTTTAGTTCAGTCCATGTGGATGACGTAGTTGTGCAGATAGGTGGGGCTTTTTCTAGTCCTAGTTGACCTGCGCAGCTCAGTCTCGGCATGGTCTTCAAGCAGTTCGGACGGGATCGCTGCTTCTATGGTCCTTCTCCATGGAACCTCCTGGAAGGGTGAGTCAGCCTTGCCGCTCCCGCCTGAGTCTCTCGGGCTGGTTGAG
>BHFT01063487.1:0-34739 GCA_004320025.1 Laticauda laticaudata
GAAAGAGGAACTTGGAACCTACCAAGTTCCATACAGAACAAAAACGATTCACTTCTCACCCATGACCTGGATGATTGAAAATCTCCATAGACAAACTTCTAACAAGCAGTTTGGTTTCAGGAAAAATTTGTCCTATAATCTGCAACTCCTACAATGCAGAAACATTTGGACCATATATCTAGACAAAGCAATAGATGCAATTTACATAGACTTCTTCAAAGCCTTTGATGAAGTGGTGCATGACAAATTACTGCTGAAACTTAGTTCTTACTGCATCTCCAGACCTCTGTACAAGTGGATAGCCACGTTCCTGTCAAACAGGCAAAAGATAGAGAAGGCCCTATCAAATCCAGCAGCAGTTAATAGCAGTGTCCCCCAAGGCAGTGTCTTAGGACCCACACTCTTTCTGCTTTAGATCAATGATGTATGTGACAACATTAAAGCAGCTGCGTTCTCTGTGCCAATGATGTAAAATTATTTAACACCACCAACAATGCTGCTGGCCTGCAAAGCAACCTTGACTATGTGTCAGAATGTGTCATGTAACTGGCAACTCCAAATTTCAACTACCAAATGCTCTGTCCTACACATTGGCAAAAACAATCAGAACACCAAATACAAGTTAGGCAGAAGAGATCTCTAGACGACCCTCACTCTGTCAAGGACCTAGGAGTACTTATCTCAAACAATCTAAGCCCCAGAGTTCCCTGTAACAGCATTTCCAAAAAGGTTTTAAGACAGTGGTGGGATTCAATTTTTTTTGCTACCGGTTCTGTGGTTGTCGCTTGGTAGGCGTGGCAAGGAAAGGATACTGCAAAATCTCCAGTCAGAGGTCGGATTTGCTGGTTCTCTGAACTACTCAAAATTTCCACTACCGGTTCTCCATTCAGAGCCTGCTAAATACCACCTCTGCTTTAAGAGTTGTTAACCTTATTTTGTGAAGCTTCTTCGCCAGCAACATTGAATTGTTAACTAGGCATACAAAACCTTTGCCAGACCAATTCTTGAATACAGCTCATTCATCTGGAACCCACACTGTATATTGGACATTAACACAATTGAGTGGGTTCAAAGGTATTTCTCAAGAAAAGTATTCCACTCCTCTACTCACCTCTGCCTCCAGGCTCAAAATTTTGGGCCTGGACAATCTGGAACTGCGCCGCCTGCGGTATGATCTAAACATAGTTCCCAAAATTGTCTACTACAATGTCTTGCCTGTCAAGGACTTCTTCAACTTCAATCTCAATAATATATCAGCAAACAACCAATACAAACTCAATGTGAACTCTCCAAACTCGATTGCAGAAAATACAACTTCAACCACAGAATGGTCAACACCTGGAACGCCCTACCCAATTCTGTGGTTACAGCCTCAACCCCTCACAGCTTCAACCTCAAACTATCTACCGTGGACCACACCCCTTTCCTAAGAGATCCTTAAAGGGGGCGTGCATAAGTGCATCAGCAGGCCTACCATCCCTGTCTTACTGTCCCATTTATCTGTATTTACTTCCTTTTTTCTTGTTTATGTTCATACTTATACTTGTTATCTTGTACATGTTTGACAAACAAATAAATAAATAAATATAGACAGGAAGATCAGCTGCCATGGAATTTTGCTCCATTACAACATATCTGAAAATTTAAGTGTACCTATTGATGGTAAATGGTACACCTGTTCCTTTCCTGAACACCATCACTCTGCGAAACAAATAATTCCCTCAACATTGTCCAACTATTTACTAAGTCTGCATTACTATTACTATTAATCTTCTCATCACTCCTTATCACCCTTCCCCTGCAGTTGTGACTGTATGACTGTAACTCTGTCACTTGTATCTTTAAGATTTATATTGATTGTTTCCTAGTATGATTTGATTGCTTATTGTACCCTATGACTATTATTAAGTGTTGTACCTTANGACCAATAAAGAATTCTATTCTATTCTATTCTATTCTATTCTATTCTATTCTATTCTATTCTAAGCTGCTTATAAAAGAGGCCAATTTTTATGAAAGCAATCCATTTTTCAGTCCTAAATCTACCTTGATCAGAACCTGAAGGGACACTGAAAGAAAGAGAAGGGGAGGGCATACTTGAAGTAATTATATATAAGTATATTTTTTTCTGACATCATTTCTAGGTCTGAGTACATCTTGAAAGTCATATCTGGGAGCAAACATCAATGCTGGCACTTAATGTATAACGTACTAATGTAGTTAAGAATTGCTATTCTAATTTTCCATTGAAATCCAGGATGTTTCAGAGGCATTGTGTCAAACTGAAACAACAGATTCAACCTGTTGGTGCTTTTCAGAACACTGGACAGGAAAACCAGATGAATGTCTAATGCAGGCACTAGTTCTGTAGAAAATTGAGTTCAGCCATGTGAGGTCACTGGTCCCACTAATGACCCATAAAGGACTGATAAAGGGTTTGGTTTTTCTTATTCAACCATCAAACAACCCATGTTCTACTCGTGTGGATCAAATATAATGAACTGGTGCCCTTACACACTTGGCAGGAATCTCTGATGCTAGTCCTCAGCAATTGACTAACTTTGGCCTATGTGGAAAGATAAGGAGTCAGTTGATCTGTCCTTGGAAAAGAAACCAGCAGGAAAGAGCTAAAGGTTACACTGGGATGTTGAATGAACATCCTGGAAGTCAGCAATTCTCCATGTCATGCCATAAAAATGGCACCAGTGGATTTGAAAGATGTTCTGTATGCAAATAACCGGCTTCAAATAATGCATTCCGATTGGCTACTGAGAACGAAAAGGGATTGGTTCCTTTTTTGTAACCAATCCCTGCAGCCGCGGGAAGGCGGCAAAATCAAACAAACTGTCATTGCTGCAAGCCGGCCGGGAAAAATGTATAAAAGACCGGCGCCGGCTTGAGCCAATGTTCCTTATCTACATCCTGGTTACAATAAAGACTTTGCTGTTGGAACCCGGTCTACCTCGTGTTTTCCGGACAAAAACCTGGCGACGAAGGTGGATCGTCCCTGACCGCGAGACCGAGCACGCGGTGAGAGAAATTCCAGACGACAACAGAATGGCTGGGAAACAACGCACCGCCCGCACCTTTTAATTCCCAACGAGGAAGACTTGGGATTCGTATGCAGAGCCGCTTCCGATGTACCTGGAGAGCAATGAGATGGAAGACATCTCCGAACAACGCAAAAGAGCCGTTTTTCTAACGCACTTGCGGACCCGACCATCTTTTCAAAATGGCAAAAGCCCTGGCGAAGCCCCGAGACGTTAAACAGCTAACCTGGTCCGAACTCCAGAAACTACTGAAAACGCACTACGCACCAACCGGTGTCAAACCTCATAAGACGGCACGAATTCTACGGAAGAGACCAGAAAGAAGGTGAGACGGTAGCGATTTCAATAGCCGCCCTCCGACAGATAGGGGGAGAGTGCGAATTCTTAAATCTCGACGAGGCTATGAGAGACCGAGTAATTTTGGGACTAAGCGAATTCAATGGCGCAAAGTAAGCTACTGAACAAGCCTAAAGATACCCTAGTTTGAGGCCATCGCGGAAGCCACAGCCGCTGAAGCCGCGAAAAAGTCCGGCCATATCCATGAGACAGATGACACAAGCAGGGACGAACAAAACCCGCCACGAGAAGGAAACAATCTCCGGTTACCACCCACCACGAAGACATATGGCGAGACGTCCGAGTCAGATAGACGGAGACGACGAGGTCCACCGCCAGCATGCCGCAAGAAAAGAGCGCGAAAAAGAAATTTTGGCGGGAATGCGCTGGCTGCGGAGGAAGTCACCCGAGAGCGAATGCAGGTTTCTCGATGCCATCTGCAGAAGTTTGCAAGAAACGAGGGCAACATCGAGAAAGTCTGCAGGAACAGAAAAACTACAGTCCGACGAGACGCGCCAATTCCCCACCACGAAGCCGAGCCCGTGCGAGCGGCAGAGAAAGTGGCCGCGAACAAAGCAAACCGCAAACAGAGAGAATACACATCAAACTGTTACAATAAGGGACGCGCTAAGACGGAAAGCGGAAAGAAAGTCAACGTAACAGTAAAAATTGGAAGGAAAGCCCTGCGAAATGGAGGTGGACTCGGGATCTTTCCTGTCCATGGTCTCGTGGAACACCATAAAAACAACTAGTCCCTGACATCCGACCGACAGAACTAAAAAAAAGCAGCGGCTAACACTCAAGGACTCAGGGAAACCGAATCCGGTAGTTTTGGCATGGGCCAATTCAAAGTCTCGTACAAACAGCATGTCGAGGTACTTCCGCTGACCATAGTCGACCGAGACAGGCCGAGCCTCCTGGGCATCGAATGGTTCGCGCCTTTGGGCATCGGGAATGACCGGATAGACCGGAGTGAGCACAACTGACTGGGAGGAAGACCTAATCCGGGAATTCCAAGATCGTGTTCGACGGCTCACTGGGCAAGTACGGCGGGGAAACCCTATTTCTTTCAGTCTAGACCCAACAAGTAGCCCCTAAAAGACTAAAAGCCCGGCGAGTTTACCGTTTGCCTTAAAAGCAAAGATCGAGGAATCAGCTAAATAAATAAGTAGCCCAGGAGGTGCTAGAGCCTGTAGACCATGCCAACTGGGAAATGCCGATAGTCACACCTATCAAGCTGATGGGCTGCTCAATCCGAATCTCTGTGGTGATACAAGGCGACCCTAACCACGCACTACAACAGAGCGCATACCCGGTGCCAGTAAGTCAGCCCATTTGCTACATTCCTGGGGGGGGAAAAATTTTCGCCAAATCTCGACCTGCACACAAGCATACCAACAACTCCAGTAGACCCCGAAGAACAGCGGAGGCACAGACTATAGTTACACACAAAGGGGCATTCAGATGTAAGAGACTCCAAATTTGGAGTCAGTGTGGCACCCAGGCGTTTTTCAAAGCCTCAGGGAACGCCTCCTAAATGGCATACAAGGAGTCGTACCGTACTTCGACGACGTCCTACCAATCTCAGCAAAAAACGAAAACCAACTCAAACAGACACTTAAAAAGGTACCTACCAAATTCAGGGAAGCTGACAAAAGTAAAAAAAAGACAAAGTTGCTAGCCTGGCTAAAAAGAGCGTCGAATTTCTGGGCTATTTAATAGACGGAGAGGGTATAACACGCGCCCACCCGAAAAGAAAACCAAAGCCATAAATACGCAAGCCAGAGACAAAGAACAAAAACGCGATGTTACAGCATTCTTGGGTCTAATAAATTTTTACAACGTGTTCCTACAAATAAGGCACAATGGCAGAACCGCTACGACACACGGTTACTGGACAAAAAAAGCATTTGGACTGGGGGCACAGAAGAAAGAAAAAGCCTTTCAACAAATAAAAAGATTGCTAACCTCGATACCGTTCTCACTCCATTCAGCGACACTTTACACTGAGAGTGACCTGCGACGCATCAGCACCGGTTTTGGAGTCGGAGCCATCCTGAGCCACCAACTTCCCGGACGAAGAGAGGCGCCTTGTCGCTTACTACTTCAAAGAACTCTGTCAAAAGCCGAGCGGGAACTACAAGCCAACTGACAGAGAGGCCTTAGACAATTGTCGCTCTGAGGGTAAAGCGTTTTATGAAACCTGTACGGGCGGGTTTTTCAAATTGTCACAGACCACAAACCGCTACTTTGCATTTTTGGCGGGAAACAAGCCCAACACAAACATAGCGCTGTCCGAGAATGACTAGGTTGGTCGGAAGTTCCTAAGACAAGCCATCACTCATACACTAATACACCAGGCCAGTGGAAACAAATTTCCCATGCGGACCGCTTTGAAGCAGAGCACCATTGCAGCAACGGAAGAAGACACGCCAGGGACTACAAACGATGACTGCCGTACAGATAGAGACCTTGCCCCGATCTAACCGCATCTCCGCGAAATGATGTCGCCAGAGCCACGGCAAAAGACCCACTGACGCGCCGACATACTTAACTGGTAGGTAGAGGCTGCCGGCAAAATCAAAAAAACCAGAGACTTTTAAACCTTTCCGGCACCAAGACAAACCGACACTATCTATAGAGAAGGGATGTCTACTGTGGGGTGAGCGGGTTAGTGTTCCCAAACAACTTACAAACCAAGGTTCTGAGCATGCTGGCATGACGGGACATCCCGGGAATTGTTAAAATGAAAAGCTTGCAAGGAGCTATGTCTGTGGCCGGGATTGACAATGACATTGAGTATTGGGTCACCCTCGTGCAACAAATGCCGAGAGAGCCAGACATCTCGCTCCAAAGGCAACCTAAAGGGACTGGAATATTCCAAGGGGCCCCTGGTCGCCAGATCCATTCGATTTCGCGGGCGCCACCAAGGGACACCATGTTTCTGATTGTCGTGGACGCATACTCCAATTGGCTAGAGGTAAAAATTATGCCATCAACGACAACAGAAATGGTAAATAGGAACTAGACAAACTTTTTGCAAACCCCACGGCCTGCCGGACGTACTACGTGTCCGATAATGGACCTCAACTAACCACCTACTATTCGAACAATACTAGCCTCCCTGGGTAATATAGACTATGCCCTCACAGCGCCGGCCCATGCCGGCGGCAAACGGTAGGGCTGAAAGAATGGTCAGGTTTACCAAGGACGGGCCTTAGAAAAAGGATGGACACGGGAACGTCCACAAAGCAAAATAAACAGGCCTCACTCACCGCCAACGATATTAACGACCAAGTAACCGCACAACCAACAAAACGCCCATAGAACTACTGATGGGGAGGAAACTCAGATCGGCAGCTAGATGGCTACATCCAAACTTCACCATCGCAGAAACTCCCCACCTGACCTCCTCTACACGATTCAGGAGTTTCAAAATTGGCGATCCTGGTAATATGCAAAAAAATTTTCGGGAGAACGCCATTGTGGGTACCGGGACAATCACAGACCTAACAGGCCGCCAAATCATATACCAGATTTACGGTAGACGATGGCAAGGGAGTGGAAAGCCGGCACATGACCGCGCTTCCGGTCCCGAAACTAGAAAGGAACGATAAACACAACCGAAGGACAAACAACACAAAAACGACGAATTTCAAAACAAAGAGGGGGGGGAAACACGAAAATAAATAAAGAACGCGTTTAAAAACAATGCCGCGAAAAACAAACTAATCAAAAAGAGCAAAATGGAGACTGCACTGTATGGAAGAAAGTTGCGTGAAGAATCCACCGAAGGAGGCCAGCAAGCCGGCTCAACCTGCCGGAGGAAACGGGAGGAGCGCGAAGCGCCGGCCCAAGCAACTCAGGCGGCGGCATGATGCAGGCCTCCACCCTTCGCAGACGTTCCAAGAGCAGAAGCGCGAGGAAACCGGCAACACCATCCGAACCGGTCTGGAGACACGACACATAAATGAACCGCGCAGGTCCAGTCGAGTCAGAAGAACCGCCCGCCTACTTACCGAGACTACGTCACGACGTAGGACCAAACCAAAGAGGGAGGGGTGTTCTGTATGCAATATAACCGGCTTCAACCATAATGCATTCCGATTGGGCTACTGAGAAACGAAAAGGATTGGTATCCTTTTGAACCAATCCTGCAGGCCGCGGGACAGGCGGCAAAATCAAACAACTGTCCATTGGCCTGAAGCCGGCGGGAAAAATGTATAAAAACCGGCGGCGCGGCTTGAGCCAATGTTCCTTATCTACATCCTGGCTTACAATAAAGACTTTGCTAGTCTACATCCTGGCTTACAATAAAGACTTTGCTGTTGGAACCCGGTCTACCTCGTGTTTTTCCGGACAAAACAAAAGAGACTCTGGTTTATCTTGAGACTGGAAGAAATGTTTTACCATCATTCCTGGTGAATTTGGTTTTTGCTTTCTTATCATCAGACTCCTGGCCATAAACATTTTTCTGATTTGGTAAGCTACAATCACTCTCCTCCTATAAAGCAGCTGAGAAGTTCTGGGACTGATTCTAAACATTCTACTCTGCTATTGTCCCACAGGCAATGTGATGGATTTGATACCTGACCTTTTGAGTCCCTTGCAATCTCCAAGAAGAAGCAACCAATGGAACACATCACATTTCAGACTGCTAGAGGTCATAACCAAACTGAACAGGCTTTCCTATACCCTGAACATCATCAAATCTACTAAGAGAGTAATTTTGCTAAGGACAAAGGAGAATTGTCAAATAAGAGTAAGAAAATTCCATCAAGTTCAGCTTCCCCCACCCAGATTCCTGTTAAACTCCTAAGTAGCTCTCCTGTCCCCTCTATCAGCAACTGCTCTTTAAAAATAATGCACCTCTAAGCTCATTGCTACTCTCGTCAGAGACCACTTGCAGATAGACCAGATCATTATTTTATTTAATTATCTTCCCTACAAACTTTTTTTCAATACATCTTTATTACAAATCCTTTAGTTGTCTTATTACACAGGTGTCAAATTTGCCACGTCACATGGTATTTTGCGACGTTTTTCCCCATTTGCAGAGCTGGGATGGGCGGGCCTCTGCATGATGCCTCCAGCCCATGGGCCACCTGTTTCATTCCCCTGTCTTATTATAACACAATAATATGAAATAAACATCTATAAATATCACCAAAAAGCAATGCAACAACATGCAAAAGCAAGCAAATGTTTAATACAAATCAAAGCTGGTCAAATACAACAGAGGTGTCAAACTGGATTTCTTTGAGGGCCAAATCAGCATTCTCCTTTGTGGGCGGCCGGGGGGGGGGAGAGATGGCATGGGCACCTCCTGCAGCACCCTGCCAGCCAAACCAGGGCAGGGGGGCACACACAGCCCCCGCCCCCACAGCCCGTTTTTGGTCTGGACTGCTTCCTGCAGCACTTTGCCTGCCAACACAGGGCATGGGGGACATGACCTGGATGGCCTCTAACTCTAACCCAAAATGGGCAGCTGGCCAAAATGGGGGGAAGGTAAGTTTTGGCTGCCAGAGGCACTGCAGGCCCCTCTTCTGCTATTTCCAGGCCGGCTCAGGCGGGCCAGATTTAAGTATCCTGTGGGCCAAATCCAGCCCAGGCCCTTGAGATTCACACCCCTGAAATACAGAAAGATTTAGGAAACTTAACTAGCCAAGAAGTATTTAGTACCCCTCCCTGTAAAGACTGAATCAATAACTTACACCACTGAACCTGGAATTCAGAGAAAGAAACTCTTGATATTTGGCAAATCGACTGAAATGTGCAAAATTGACCAATAGCCATGAGGTGCTGTTGAGGTCCTTTGTGCAAGCTGATCCTGCAATTAAACAGTTAGGAATAATATTAAACAGGTAATAAAGAAGCTTTAAATGATCCAGGGTGGTATGGAAGTATAAAGTTTTGCATTTTAAAGATCCCTGCACCAACTTTCTCCAGCTGAATACTTCCTTTTCTTTCTCTTTCTCCCTATTCCCTTCTCCTAAATTTTATTTTTCCCTTTTTGTTATATTGTCATAAATCTTGATGTGTTGTACTATTTGAATACGGTTATATTTATAAGATATGATTAGTAGTCATTAACATTCTATTAAGATTAATGCACTGAAAAGAAAAAATATCAATACTGATTATACCTTGGGATGATAATATTACAAACCATAAAATTATTTGGGCTTTTCTTCATCTGAATGTAAATATAACATTAACAAAAGAATGCTACAATTAACATCAAAGTATTAGTTATATGATAATGGTTTCAATCTTAAGCTTGCAACTTAAATTGTCCACTTTATTGTTACTATATATTAAAAAGGGGGGAATAAAAGAAGCAAATTGAACAAAAGTTAAAATACCTAAAAGGCAAAAAGATATTTCCAAATCTATTACTGAGAATTTCAATTACCCCAAAGTCAAAATAGATTATTGAGGATAGGGTTCCATTTGCAATCCAACACATTTAGAAGGGGTGAAGTTGGGGGGTTGGGTTGGGGGTTTCATCAGCCCATTCATTTCATGGAATATTTTAAACAACAATGGTTCAGCGTCAGCAGAGACTTGGCAGTTTGTGGCTTAGTGAGTTGTGTGAACCCCCAATTTCCTAGTATGTTATTATACTAGAGCACATGATATGAATGGGCCTCGCAAAACTGATTGAAACAGTTTGAATAATCCAGCCAGCATATGGCAAGAGGAGCCTGGATTGTGTCGTGCTCATTTTATGTAGGCAAAATGAGGGAGGTGATACCAAGGTGGTATTGCTGAAGCCCCATCCGTAAAAGGGATTATACTGCTCCAGCCCAGGTGCTCCGGATGACCAATCAGCAGGAGGACTGAGGCACTCCAGGGGGGGTCTCTGTGGGAAGAGGAGGGGAAACATGGATTCCAACCAAATTGGAGCTAATATTGGATGAAATGAGGGACCTTCATATCAGACTTTTACATTGTAAGCCACCCAGAATCATTGGATACAAGATGGGAGGCAAGCACATTTTATAATTAAATAAATAAGAGCTACTGCAAGCATGCTAGAGGTGCTGGGAATATTGCTTTTTCATTGTATATCCCATTGTTTCATCTTTTTAGAAGTCCAGGGGGATTAGTTTCCCCCTCACCAGGAGTAGGAAAATAAAAGCCCTAGATTAACTTGCAATTGCCCAACATTATAAAACTATAAAAATAAATCTTGGTTCATTTGGCCCAGCCCAGGGACTAGACTGCGGTGTACTTCAGATCAGCTACCAAGAGACCACACCCAGACAAATACCATTGTTCTCTTACCACTAGCATTCAGTCCCCTTAAATAAGGAAGTTGGAACGAGTGGAAAACTTCGTATTGGATGTGATGATTCATCTTCATGAATTCTGCATCTAATCCTTTAACACTGAGAAACAAAAGCATGTTTTGCAAAAGAGAAGGGATAGATAGGAAAAAATGAAGACCAGGATAAAGAGAAAAGGGGAAAAAAATTTCTAAGGCAAAGGTAAATATTCACTGTTTTTTAGGACTAGCCTACTCCAATCTGGGGTCCTTCAGATGTCATCTGTGGCCTTCCCCCAACTTGATGCAGTCATTTTGGCTTGGAATTCTGGGAATTGCACTCCCAAAATATCCTGAGGGCACCAGCTTGGAAAAGCTTGAGTTTTGATGTCCACTTAGCTTCTAAAGAACTCAAGCCCATTTCAACTGGGAATCAGGGTTGGGATTCAAATTTTTTAACAACCGGTTCTGTGGGCATGGCTTAGGTGGTGGTCGTGGCTTGGTGGTCATGTGACTGGGTGGGCATGTTATTGGCTGGATGTGGCCAACTCAACATCACTCACATCGAGGCACACATCTCCTTGCCTGGCTTCTCATGACTGTGGGGATGCTGCAACCGTCGTAAATGAAAAATGGTCATAAGTCACTTTTTTCAGTGCCATTGTAATTTTGAGGGGTCACTCCACACAAGCAAAGTACCAGCAAAGGAAGGGAAAATAACTCCAGAGATGTTCCTGAGACAGGAAGTCTAGTCCTGCCAAGAATGTAATAAGGGTTAACGGAGAGGCAGTTTCNATGTAATAAGGGTTAACGGAGAGGCAGTTTCTGTAAGCAACACCAGAATGTTTCCTTCCTGCCTTCCTTACAGGATTAGCCCAGTAATTTCTAACAAGCAGTTCTCCGAACTGCTTAGAATGTTAACAACTGGTTCTAGAGAATAGGTGCGAACTGGTAGAATCCCACCCATGCTCTAAATCCTCCAGAATGGAGGGCACCAAAATAAACCAGTCTCCTTGCAATGTTGCTCCTTTCCGGATCCAAGCAAAATCAACTTGTTTAAGTTCCAAACAAATCCTAGCAGCCCTCCAATTAGAAGAGCTAGCAAAGGATATAGCTTCTTCCTTACTACAGGATCATTCCTCACTGCATTGGAAGAAAGAGCAAAAGAGCAAAAGAACAATTACAACATTAACTATAATGGTATAATGAAAAACCACTGGATCATTTATACTTATCAGAAAATTAATGATAGGTGTCAGTTCTACTACCAGAAACAGTCTAAAACAAAGGCTGATCAAATTAGGGCAAAGCAGTTATTCTACTGGTCACCTATAACTTACAGCAAATACATCTATCAGTTATGGGGTGGGCAATGGCTGAGTTAGAGGTCCCAGAGGAGACATCTTGATTATCTTATTTAATACCCCCCTTGTTTATAGAGTATATATTGTTATATTCTGTGTATAACAAAATACAGAATTCAACTGAGAAGCATTATTGCTAATTTCTAATTTCTTTGATTTTGCAGAATCATCCCCCAATAAAACTCTTATTAAACAGGCTTGATAGGAAGGGCTGGAAATATCTCTTAAATATGTTCTGGAGGATACCACAAAAATATTCAGCACAGACTGCAGCCTTACTTCGTGACCTTGAGTAAGGGTTCCAGTTATGTGAATTCCAATTCTCAGAATTCCCCAACAAGTATAGTAACATCTTAGGAGCTAAAGTGCACATAACTGGAAGTTCTTTACATTAAGAAACTCTTTGCTACATGGATAAAAGAGACAGATGGACATGTTGTCTGAACTGATGCAAGTTGTTATTGAAAACTATTGCGCCCACATATATAATTCAACACTCTCTTTGTCGAGTTAGAAAGTTAATGCTGGGGCTAAAAATGAAACATTTGCGTACAAATGTTTCCATACCCTTATAGATTCAGACAGCTATTTACTGGCTATAGGAAAATCAAAATTTCAAAATACTTGAAGTTTGAGAATTGATAATATTCCTCTCTGGTAGACATGCTAGCAGGTGTTATGCAATCCTGGGAATAATTGAACAGTCATGACTGAAGAAAAGATTAACAGTGCCACCACATACATAGCCTGGTATTGCTCGCAGTGCATAGTCTCATTGTGAAGACACTGGAGCATCTCTGGTGAAATTCCCGAGATAAAAGGTCGAAGTCTTTTCTGGAACCAGGACATCACAAAGGCGGTTTCATTGAAGCGATCTTCGTTTCTTAGCTTCTCATCCCACAAAGCTCTCATGACGGCACTTTTCGCTTGATTGGAAATTAAGGAAGAGTTCACAATCTGGGGAGGAGACATGAGAGTTGCAGAGAAATTGTAACCTAAGGGGAAAATGGAATATGCAGTACAAAAAGGGATCAGACAGCATGGGAACAGAGGTTTTAAGGAAGAGTAAACTCAGAGAACATTAAGAATAGTTTAAGATCCCAAACATCAGGACTAGGAAGTCGAGGAGGCCTTCCTCCCCTTCATGATCGAAGGGCCTTGAGGCAACCGAAAATCTGCCAACGCTTCTTGCCAGGCTAGTTCTGTCTCACTCAGGGGCCAGTGATGTCCTCAGGCATCTAATGTGAAATAACTTCGGGAAAGCAACTGCTAGAGTGCCCTTGTGTCACCCATCAGGGAAAGAAAATCCCTGGCAACTGTTCTCCTTGAGAGGAGACAAGATAGCGAATGTACACGGCATGGGTGTGCCTCCCAGAAGGTGCCCACACATCAGGTGCAGCAGTTCACCTGCAAGTGAATCTGCTTAACTACCTGTTAACTGTTACCTGTTACCTCTTGGCTCTAAGCACCTTGTTTTATTCCAACTTGGAAGCCCACTGGGCAAATGGTCATAAAGACTGCTGGAGAAGCAGGAAGGGAATTCTTGAGCCGTAAGTTCTCTAAATTCTCTCCACATCACGGCAATCGCCAAAAGAGGTGACATAATGGGGAAGTATGATAAAAGGAGGGGGAGGTAAATTAAATTAACATCTTCCTTTCACCTTTTCCTTCTTGTTTCTCCCCAAAGCCTGAAAAACAAGTGGCAGTCATGAGGTTCGCAATTTGGCACCTGAAGTAGGCAGGTGTGTAGTCCAAATTGTGAGGGGCTGTGGAAGAAATCCTGGGCCCAGGAGCTTGGCTTATGTGAGAAGAAGAAGCAGCAGTCGTGGCCCCTTTGCTGTGGACACGTGGGACTGCCTATCCCGCATGCCAGCAGCAGCCCCAACTGAAATATCCCAGTGGAAATATCAGAGGGTGAAGAATAAATGCACAGGATGAAGCCGAATTAAAAAAAAACACTCTCCTAAGCTTTCTGGATCTCCCAGATGTGTTGGAGGGAAACTCCTCTTAGACCCAGGCCACGTGGGCCATTTGGAGAAGGTTGCCCTCACTTCCATGAAGCACAGGGAGCTTTGTTGGTTCATTCATTAGTAAACCAACAAACTGCTTCCCTAACAGCAAAGCATGATCTATTGCTCAGTGTCAAGAAATAAAGATACAGAATCTTGGGAATGGAATAAGCCAAACTCCTGCTCTCATTTATGAGTGAATTCAGTAAGGCTCTGGGAGTTGCCTGAACTCCCTTTCTCTGACTGCAGACCGAAAGATGATACAACAGTGGTGGGACTCATCTGGGGGCGGGGGGCGGGGGGGAGGAGTCTGCCTACTGAGATGAGGTGTACCAGTTGCTTTCGTAGTGTGGAGACAATAACTTGGTCCTCAACACCAATAAGACCAAGGAGTTTATAGTGGACTATAGAAGGAACAGATCAGACATCCAGCCCTTCCTTATCAGTGGGGAGACCGAGTGGAGCAAGTAGCCAGTTTTAAGTTTCTGGGTGTTACCCTAAAAGAGGACCTGACCTGGGGGTGCCCATATTGTAGCCCTGGTCAAAAGGGCCCAGCAGAGATTATAGGACCTGAGGCTTCTCAGGAAACAACTGAATGGAAAACTGCTGGTGACCTTCTACCGCTGCACCATGGAGAGCATTTTAACTTACTGCACCTCTGCATGGTTTGCCAATTGCACCAGATAGGAAAGCACTCCAAAGGGCGAAGGCCATTGCCCAGAGGATCATTGGTTGCCCTCTCCCCTCTTTGGAAAAGCTTTAGAGCTCCCGCTGCTTTAAGAAAGTTCAAAATATTCTCAAAGATCCATCTCATCCTGGGCAGACGGTACAGGACAATAATAAAAACAAGGATAAATAAGCTGAAAAACAGTTTCTATCCCAGGGCTCTGTTGAATTCCACTGTATAGTGCAATATTAATGCAATATCAGGAGTTTTCAATTCAATTGTATAAAATGTGAAGGATGTGTGTTTTTATATGTACAATATACACTGAAGATGACATTTAATTTCATTGTACGAGGTAAACTTAAAGGACTAACTGCCCTTTTCCCAAATAAGCCTCATACTGAAACATGAATCTGCTTCACATTTGCAGTTTTGAAATAGTCCATTTCTTTTCTTACACACACAAAATTAAGTGTTTGCTTAATTATTTAATTCTTTTTGTATGGCAGAGAATTATTATTTTGGTTGAGCATTATATGAACTGTAACTCAACACTTTCTGGAGGGTATCAAAGCTTATTGGTCAACTAAGAATTTAGCCAGACAGTCCCTCCATATCCTAGATGCCTGCAAACAGTGGACCTACCTTTCCCCCTTCTCCTCTTGGTGCCTTGAAGTCAGTAGGGGCTCCTGGAAACTGTCTGGAGCCTCAGACTGCAGTTTTCTGGGCAAGGTTCTTTTGGAGGGGCGCGTGACTGGCCTCGTCTCTAAAATGGGATTGCAGCTCCAAGATCTCCAAGGTTCTAGCCACAACACAAACTGGCTCTCACCTATCACACCACAATCAACAATCACACCGCATTGTGTGAATGCAGGTCTTTACTTGAAGTAGTGATGAACACACAGCAAGTGTACTTCCTTCTTTAACGGTGGGTGGAATTTTTTTTTTACCTTTTCATTAAATTCGTCCAGTGCATTGATCAGTTCTTCCCCATCCACTTGATTTAGAAGGACTCTGACTATACTGACTGGAAGGTCATATTTTTTCCTCAGGGTGAATTCCAAGGCTTGAACTATAAAGGTGGTGTTAACATGACTGAGATTCTGAAGCTAGGGAGAGAGGATTGAAGAAGTATTAGTACTGCTTCCAAAAGCAGTTTGAAAATGATGCAGTAACAGCAAACTGGCACGAAATTAAGACATTAAAGCCAACTTTTGAATCTAGCTGCCTGTCAAGATATTGACGGGTTAACAGAAGTCCTTTTCCTTTTCTGAAATCTTCATGAATGAAATTGGACAAACTTTCTCCTAATGCAGGAGGGGTCCCCAAACTCCAGGCTGCAGCCTGTTCGAATGAGCACACACGCACACACGAAGCTCCACTAGCACAAGTGGCGGGCAAGTGAGCACACAAAGGTCCACTTGCATAAGCGGAGGTGCCCTACACACACAATGTTCATTCTATTTGCACCAGTGGAACTTCATGCACACAAGCACAAGCTCCATTTTGCAAGTGGAGGACGTGTGTGCACACTCACATGACACACACACGCACTTCTATTTTTGCTTCTTTAACAAGGATGGCTTGGTTTTATTTTAGCCACTAGTTTTGTACAGTTGACATCTTCATCTTGCAGCGCACATGAAAAATAATTTTGACTGTACAGCCATAGGTGCCACCTTGGCTTTTTTAAGCCATCCACCCAAAATCAAAGTAGTGAGGAAACATCAAACTCTAAACAAGTAGATTCCTTATGACTTGTGTTTGAGGCACCCTGTTCTAAATCTGTACTCTGCTTGGTCCAGTTTTCCTCAAGTGCCACTCCCAAGACCAGGGTTTCTAACAGTTGGAGAAGGGGTTGGGCTGCCCAAGCCTGGCCTGACCTCTACTAGCTGATGAAAGACCAGCAAAGCCTTCCTCCAGCAGCACCCTCCTAGCCCTGGATCAAGACCCTATCTTAATCTACTACTGTCAGGCTGTAAAGCAAGCACATGGAGAACTTACATTGTCACAAACGAGGTGAGTAAGGTTGCCAGATATTTTGACATCAATGCTGTAAGAAAAGGGGGGAAAAGACAGGCATAGACGGACAGTGCCAGAAAAGGCTCCTAAGAATGTGGCTAGGGCCACATTCAATAAGATAGGCCCATTTTTGCAACAACGGACATGGTACATGACCCACCCACAGCCTTAAAAAAAAAAACCCATCCTGCCAAAAATTCATATTTTCCAAGGAATTTCTGTTTTGATGGGTTCTTTTTTTCCATTACTTTGTTATCTGATTATTCCTTACCAAACTAGGAAAAAATGTACTCCCTTTCCATTTTTATACTTCTTTTGGAAGCAACCTGAGTTTCTCTTACAGTTTCAAAGCTTTTCCACAATCATGTCTTCCTTTATTCTATGGCTGTTAACAGGTTTTATTATTACCAGAAAGGAAGATGCAGGGCAGAAAGATGTTCAAAATGTTCCCTAATATGGTGTAGCTCCCTCCAATGCATTGGGAATACAGTCCCACAATGCTCAACCTGTTACAAGATTGCGGGACATGGATGTATCCCATCCTTCATTCTAGCTCTTTCACTTGCAAAAAATCCACTCAAAAGTATTTTCTTCCAGGCAGCTAATCCCTTCCCTACTATACTCCATTCTGCAAACTGCCATATTCCTGGTAGCAGCTCGAGTTCTCAACTGTTCCTCATGTCATCTATAGAAATCAAGAAACAAAACTTTTTGGTAATATGGAAATAAATACTGACATTTTTGCAGCCAAAAATATTGTTCAAAGCTCAGGAACAAAGATTTGTAAAATAGAACGCTAGTCCTGAATGTGGACAAGGAAATACCCTTTTATGCTAATTTCACTTTTGTTCAGAATCTTCCCAGCATCAGGAATTTGTTAATTGGTTTATAAAAATACCTCTCTACATCTTCACAAACTTCGGAAACTGCAAAAATAAAAGTAAGAAAAAAACAAAGAAAAAATTAGCAGGCTTCTCCCAAAAAAGATATACTTGTTAGGAGAATCCCAAACGACAAAAGTATTGCAATATATCACATACCATTAACCCTGGCAGCGGGACACTAAAATGAAAAGTACAAAAGTGCAATTAATGTTGTATCCTTCGAATGTCAGTGAATTCACAATTGTGGTGCAAGTCTTTATTGCAAACTGTGATAAAGAATCATGAAGCCTTAACTTTAAAAGAAATAATCCAGTCTTTATTTCTGCAGATTCATAACATTGCCATAAAGCTAATGCAAGTCTTTACAACTGACAGGGAGACTATTTATAAAAATAGGAGTCTTGCTTAAAAATGTTCAGCATCCGTTTTTTTCCTTGTTGAGCTGTTTCTTCTTTTATGATTCACATTCCTACCAGAAATCTTTAGTAGTAAAGTGTCAGGCAACTAAGTTAATTTTTGCCATTTTTTGGTTCAAGAGAATTACAAACAAACACAAAATCCCCACGTTATGGAACAAGGATATGTACTGCAATATACAAATTGGTGAAAAACCCTGTTCCTGATCATTTCGTCCTTCCCAGGAGGCCCGCAGGAGGAGATTAAAATCTGCGAGGTGCTGCATGCAAAAGGCCGGTCACAATGCCCACTCCACCATCTTGCAAATTTTGACAAGAGCAAGACAGCACCTTCACTGTGTCAAGAGAGACAAAAGCAACTTACCGATGCCCCTTCCGCTCTGGCTACAAAGAAGGCTGCAAAACAAGGGGAAGGCCATTAGAAAGGGCCCTTGGCTTTTTCTCGTCAAACCGCTTGGCCACCTGACTCATCATTCCTCCAACTAGGAAGAGCTGTCAAGTGGACACTGAGACTCAGATCCTTGTGACTGGATGTGTCAGAAAATAAAAATGAGCTCCTCTGCTCCTCCCTGTGGACTGCACACTTCTCCCTACATACATGTGCCTAAACAGAGGAAATCTACTTATGCTCTGTGCTTTCTGTTTATCAGCAATCTTTTGCTCCTATGTGTTGTACATAGGGTGGAGGAATTCGGGTGTTGGCAGGGGGGGGAGGACAAGAGGGGGATCAGCTGTTTTGTGGTGTAAATGTATAAGGAATTCCCAAGAAATGCTGGATTCCATTCATTGGTGAAAAAGCTGCCTACACAAGGAAACAGCTTCTCTGTAGACTTCGAAGCTGTGCAAGAAAGATGCATTCAAAGGGCCTCACAGATCTGAGCAGAGATGTCTCTGGCAGAAGGGGCCCAACTCAGCCCTGGAGCCTCTGGTTAAAGAGCCAGGCCATCCCCAACACAAATGAGGACTGCAAGAGACAGAACTCCTGGCCTCAGGTAGAAGGCTGGGTTACTGGGATTGCCAGTCTAAGCAAACCTATAGGGATCTACACTAGGGAAAGTTCATGAGAAATTTCTTGAATAAGTATCCAGAACAGGAAGTCTAAATAGTCACAAAGTGAATCAAAAGTCCAACGAGAAACAATGGAGTTCTGCATGTTCAAATCATTTTGTCATTGGCCTAAGAACTGCCTAAAATTTAAAAGCTGTAATGAGAACATTTGGGGGAAACACATAGACAGCTGTAAATGTGCAGTTCAATATCTTCTTCCTGGAAAAAATTGTCTCCTTGCAAGAATTTGCAGCCAGTGGAACTGCATGAGACAATGGCCAGATACCTAATATAATGCACTGGCTGCCAGTCTACTTCTGGGTGCAACCCAATGGGTTGGTGATCGCCTTTAAAGCCCTTCATGGCATGAGTCCAGGCCACTTGAGGGATCAGTCACCCCACTGGGGTGGGCCTGTCCTTTCTGTGCTGGGGGAGGAAGCCTACTGCAGCTCCCGTCAGCCTGATTATTCTGACCAGTGGGGTCCAGGAGGGCCTTCTTCTCTGCTCTTGTTCCTGCCCTCTGGAACATCTCCCCCTCACCACCAATGTGAGGCTGACCCAGCCCTCCTATCTTTTCATAAGGGCTCTGCCAGTTGGCCTGGGGCTGCAATGCAGGAGCACCCCTTTGGTTGATCAGCAAGAGGCCAGTTGGATTGTAGCATTTGTTGGTTTTTTGTTTTCTCTCTCTCTGTGCGTGCACGTGTGTGTGTGTGTGTGTGTGTGTTGACTGTAAACCACCAGAGTTACCCTGTAGGTAACATGGGTGCCAATATTTTTTTAAATAAATAACAAACAAATAATCTTTAGAAGGGATGAACCCATGTGGAAGAAGATACCATAACTCTCATAACTGAAATGTTTGGGTGAAAGATGGCCACAACCTTACTGGCAAGGAGTTAGTGTAGAGGCCCATTGGGGGGAGGGGAGAGAAAAGCAGTGACGTACCTATATAGAGCACAAAAGCTGCAAATGGGAATGAAGGCTGACACACCTGTGCCATGGTGGGTCTCCTCCAGGCACTGCAAAAAGAAAACAGCTACCAGTTGTGCAATTTAAAGGTTCTTAAAATGCATCTCAAAGGTTTCACAGGGGAAAGTTGCAAAAGTTGTTGACATGTTTTACTCTCCCTGTGAACGACACCCTTACAAAGCAGCATGTCAGTCAAGCAACCTCATCCGTGCATCCATTCATGTTTTGGGACAGGTCATGCTCAGTAATCACTTCACAAGAGAGTGCTCTTAAAATGCAGGCGTGGAGACTGCCTGGCAAAGTTCAGGTTCCTAATCTGAACCATTGCTCAAGGAAGTAGAGAAAAATGTAGCCAACAGGACATCAAAGCAAATAGAGAGCAGGCAGAAATTTATTTTAACATGTTTTTCTTAGAAAAGCAAATTGTAGATGAATACATTCTTTGCCTCTGGTTTAAACAACAAAATGTCTACCTGTTAAACAACAGGTAGCCCAAATCCAAAGATCCTGGAGCAAAAACCTTTAGAGGCAAATGTTAAGTTTTGGAAATTTCCTTGAAGAATTTGGTAGAAACAAGGAATGCCAGTAATCAATTGCCAAAGTAAGTAGACCATTAGGAAAGTCCAAAGGTTTCACAGTCTAGGTTTTATTCTTCTGAATTCATGTCTTACTATTTTTTTCCAGTTTCCATATTTCAAAACTATTATAATGCAATTGTTATCTGCAAAGCTCTGTTGTGCTCTGAGCTATTTGGTAAAAACAAGAAGATACCTCTCCAAATGCACACAAGGAAACAAAAATTGGGAAACAGAGAATGGGTCAAGGGAAATTATAGCACTGTAAGCAGTAAATATGATCAATGGATCCTTGTAGATAAAGGTTTACCCACCTCTATTCAGGAGTCGAAGTCCTCCTGATGTACCTTAATGAACAAGTTTTTGCTGGATGATCCTGATCTTATCCTTTGAAGGTGGGAGATGTCAGTAAGAAAGAGGCGTGACAGGTATCAGTTTTCCACAGTTGCTTCAGAAGGAGACTAAATTATGGTTGGAGGATGACTATAAGCCCTCTTTTAAATGCTCAGGCAATCTCCACGTATCAGTGGAAGCCATGTCAAAATAGACATCTCTCGCTTAAAGGCACAACTCCCAATCAGTAGTAATTATGGTTATTTACCATTGATTCCAAAGTCCACCATTTGGAACATGGAGTTTCTCACATTTTGAAAAGGAAAAGATGAAATGATGAAATTTCTTTCCAAATGTCTTCCTATCACACTAGTCAGATGATCAAAGTCATTAGAGGTGAACATGCTATAAAGTTTGGGGATACCAAACCAAGCTTTGGATTGCAAAATTCTCTTCTGCTTTTTGGGATGAAAAGGGCATGGGGCATTGAATGGACCTTTCCTCTCTTCTGAAGTTGTGGTGTTAATATAGTCAAGTTCCTTATGAAGAAAACTAAAATTTTGTGAAGTTTTGTTCAAAAAGCAATCCAAATGCAATTTGTACTGATACCTAGTCAACCCTCCAGAGATTTAGACAAAGACCCAGCAAGAATATATCAGGCATTACTTTGTGGTTATCATCAATTTCAAAGATTTCTTGGGATTCAACTGCTCTGAAGCCAACCTTTACAGTACTTAAGAGCAGAATCCTGTGAGGATTTTGGCAAAATCCAGTTAAAATAGAGGCCAAGAGAAGCAGGGATCTTAAGTTCTTAAGTTCCTAACAATTTGCATAATATTTTAGAAGAGAAGGATTAGATGGAATGCATGTGCCTTTACATTAGAAAATTAGAAGAAGTCTCCCTTAACTTAATAAGGCTGGTGGTTCTTTTCATTTTTATCATGGGGAAGGAAAAAGTGTTAGCAAAGATACTGCACAATTTACTGCTTGTTTGTCTACACCTGCAAACAGGTAACATTATTTTAAAACTTGCTAACCCTTTGACGTCTGCATTCTTTTTGCGTGACTTTCATCTACTTGCTGATAATAAAGATATTCAACAGTTTCAGAGCAGGTTGGCCAGGTTTCTCTTGGCTTCAGGGAATTCCAGCCTGGCCAGTATGTCCTCATTCTTGGACAGCCCCTCCTAGAATGTCCTACCATTCTCTGGGTCATGTTGGCTTCTCTTTGCACATGATTACTAATGCTGCTTACAGGCATTAACTGCCTGTAACAGGCAGTTACAGGCATTAACAAATTATTTTTATTTTTTCTGTAAAGCAACAGGGAAATCTATGTACTTGATCATCTACACTACCGTGGTAGTGGAAGCAAAAGAAAAGGAAAAATGAACAATTGATTGAATGAAACCGATTCCAAATATGGATTCTGACGTGTAGGAAATTGCATGAAGCTAATTAGGTGGGAACTGATGCAAGAGGCATCTATCTTTAGATACTACATACATTGCAAATAGCCAGAACATGAAGTAAAGGTGTTAAGAACATTTCCAATGTGCTGGAATGTGCTAAACACCTGTGGGACTTACTTGGCTGAGGGCTACAGATGCCCTGGGCCAAAGTCTTCTGCTTCCCACCTCAGATTTTTACTCCATCTCCAGATTGGGGCAAAGTTAACGACTAACTTTAGCCCAACCCTGCCAAAAGATACAGGGAAGATAATAGATCGATTTGTCACATTCCACTAAGCCTGTCTATTTCTATCTTGCTGTAATAGACCATAAAAACCAAGCAAAACACCCATGGTACAACATTCATAAAAACAGTACAATACCCCCAAGGTAAAACATGTAAGTTAAAAATGGTGTAACAAAACCAGGGGGAAAGCTCTCAGAACTACTCTAAGCTTCTGAAGAAGGCTCTGATCTCCCAGCAGGCAGCATCAGTGCTGCTGTGAAAAAAACAGCCCCTTCTTGTGGCAGTCTCCATCTGAAATGTGGGCTCAAGAGAAGTTTCTGTTTGACCCGACAGGCCTGCCCGGCCTTGGTGGGAGGAGGGGATCCTGGAGCACAGCCCGAATGGGATTCTTGGTGAGAAGCAGTTCCTTACATTGTACCCAGAAACCAATCAGCAGCCGAGAGTCCACAAATTACAGTCATGGGTTCCCAATGACCACACCATGGAGTTTTTCAGGTGTGGAGTTTTTCATCAATTTTAATTTGAATATCATAACTGCCTGAAAGCTCAAGGATGAGTTCACCAGAAATGGACAGGATTTTGTCATCTTGTGAGATTCTGAATGATTTGTTTTTTTTAAATATTGGAGCGGAATGATATACTTGATGACATCATGATTTCAAGAATATAAATGAAATAATCTCTGCTATAAACTAAGTCACCAGAAATCAACAGTAGTTTAAATTCACCTTACTGAACAAACACATAACACCTATTATTTCTAGTACCAGTTAAACAGGGTTCCACCTGGCCAAGACTAATCAGGCAGTGACTCTAAAGTAATACGTATCATTATTTATTTTAATAAATCTGAAACAATAAATATTCCAAAATCTTATAAAAGTCATAAATGCACAAAACATCACCTTACATCATGTTTTCAAATATACAAAGACATTATTTCATAATCCCAGTTAATAGTGCAAATTTAGAAACTTTGGATGATAATATGCAGTGGGAACTAATGTAACACAGCTAAATTCACAAGCCATCATGATTTTTTATCCCAAAATAGATCTCTCATCTTACAATTCATAAAACATCCCATTAAGGAATTAGATTTATATTTCTGGTCAATTCCAAACAAAAGTTTATCAAGAAGTTCAGAGAGCAGGAGGGGAGGGGAGGATCATGGAGCTGAAAGGAACCTCAGAGGTCTTCTACTCCAGCCCCTGCCTAAGGCATCCAGGTCAAATGGTTGTCCAATCATCCCATGAACATCTCCAGTGAGGGAGCATCCACAGCTCCAGGAGACAAGCTGTTCCATTAATTGCTGTCAGGAAATTTTTCCTAAGTTCCAGGAATTTAATTATTTAATTATTTTCCTGCTTGGTCTACAAGGTGCAAAGGTTGAAGACAGCACTCATTCTGATTGCTGGGGGGTGGAGGGTGGGAGCAAGCAATGTCACAAAAGCAGCATCTCTTATCCCACAGTGTTTAGCCAAGAAAACACTTAGCAATTTCCCATGCTAACATTACATCAGGCGTTCCTTATTAATTTCACACAATATTTCAAACTGAAGTAAGAGTGGCATGGTGACTAGAGGTGGATGAAAGTTCAATCCTAGGCAGCGAGAAATGTTTCTCTATCAGGGCGCAAAGAGAAAATATCTGCTGCAAACTCCACGTAGGCATCAGGAAGGGCATCCAGTCAGTAAACGCTTGGCTCCATTCAGTCATCTGACTCCACCCCGAATCAAGAGATTACAGGGTCATAAGAAGAATAAAAATTCAAACTGAAGTAAATGATAAACTATTAAGGAACATGCAAGAAGACCTTCCACACTTCAGCTAAAAGGTAGAGTGGTGTGAGGCCAGCACTACTCTACCCCTTTTGTACAGGCATCATGACACTGTGCACAAACACGCTTGCCCACTGTTTTTTCACTTTTACATTCAGAGGATCCTATGGTCCATCTGCAAAATGTGAGAGCACCTCATAACAGTTTTCCTTATTTCCTGGGGAGAACAAAAATAGATTTTCCCTTTTGTTATGAGTTATTTTAATGTTATTTTATAAACTGCCTGTTTAAATCTCTAGTCCTGATATACTCTTCCTGACAGTACACTTATGGATAAAATAATTGCTCCTTGCTTCATTTCAGGAGACAGATTTTGCAATAGAAGCTTCATATATTAAAACCACAGGAGTTATTCTTAAAAAAATGGCAAGATTTAAATGTGTGAAGTTTAAAAAAAATTCTCAGGCTCTCTCTGAGGAAAACAAATGATTTATTAATAATACAGTGGAATAACTATAGAACAAAAAACATGTAGCCTATTTGTAATCTATTAATTAGATTATCAATAAGTCTAGAACTGGGTAGGTAGACAAATCATTAGGCCTTTCTTGTACAAAGTTTAAATCAAGTGAAGTAAAAAAAATCATCTTTTGGTGGTGGCGGGTTTTCAATTTGCCTTTAGAGTAGTTTTCCAGGACATCGGCCACTGTATTGAAATATTCAAATCCTTTCCTGTTTTCGAGAATCTTGTTACCTGTTAGACTATATGCTGATCTAAGAACTAATAAATCTGCTTTGCTCTTGTGATGCTACAAGAAAGCTGCAACTCATTTTAACTTGGATAATCTTATATATATATGTTTGTTTTCTTAAGTTTTCGTGGCTACTTACATGTATGCTATTCAGCTTTGTTCGGGTATTTTCCCACGTCGTTGTAGTTGTGCTCTTAAAATTGTAGCAACGTTTCGGCAGAATCTCATCTGCCATCACCAGGCTTCTGTATTGAGTTTGTTTGACAGACAGACGAACTCCATACAGAAGCCTGATGATGGCAGATGAGATTCTGCCGAAATGTTGCTACAACTTTAAGAGCACAACTACAATGACATGGGAAAATACCTGAACAAAGCTGAACAGCATATATATATATAATGGCCTGAGTTGTGATTTTCCAATTTTAATAAACATTTCAGTCTAAAAGGAGCATGGAAAGGAGAATTATACTATATTTCAAACAATCCAGAGATATGGCTTGGATCTATTCACACATGGACTTTTCTAACAGAAACACACCACATTTCAGAAGATGCTTCCAGGAATTTCTGCCCTGATGTCCAGTAAAATAGTTTCATCTATTCAGTTATTTTGAAGACCTTGGGCCACCACACCACCTACCCTATGAATCTGTTAGTATAAGAACTGAATTAATGTATTAGAGCTTTCCTCAAGGGAAGGAAGAAAAAATGCAATTATGGACAGTAAATTACAAATATTAAATATTGTAAATGAACAAATAAATAAATCCATACAACATCTTAGTAATTTGTACTACTACCAGTTTTACATGCTATTTGGTTTTATATTTTTACTTTGTAGTATATTTTACAAGCCACTTAGAGAACTTTGATTAGAAGTTAACAAAGAAACGTAGCACGCTTAAATACATCAAAGCTTGCATAAAAGTAGTTGATTTAATTTACTTGATGAATGAGGCAATTTTTAATTGGCTCAATGAATTTTTGTTGTATTTTTATTAATTGTAGTTTAAAATTTAAAAAGTTTATGAACAGTTGCTTTGGACAGTGAAATGGGCAGCACTGAAATTTAATAAATGAAATAATAAAAATAGAAATAAAAAAATGAAATGCTTTCATTTATTGCAGTGTGAATTGTCTTGTCAGGCTATATCCTGAAAGACTGCATGTAACCTTTTTTTAAAAAAATCAATTAAACAAAGGCAATGAGCTTAACTGTTTGATTTTTTTTAAAAAGGTTTCTAAGCAGTTTTTTAAGATAATACACATTATTATTACACACAGACTCCAGTCAATTGGATAAAGCCTGAAAATGAGTGATTTTATGTCATGTGATTTCACAGCTTAAAGACTGAAACACATCTTTTAATGTGAGGTCTGTTTTTCTCTGATTCAGATTCCATATTGATTTCCTTCAGTATGTGTGCTACAAAGACAGCCCGGCACAAGAGCGAGGGTCAGGATTAGAATTTCACTTACCTATCTTGCCATTTTTTGCAAGCTGTATCTTCAAAATTCTACA
Organism: Laticauda laticaudata; assembly: GCA_004320025.1. NCBI lineage: Eukaryota > Metazoa > Chordata > Lepidosauria > Squamata > Elapidae > Laticauda > Laticauda laticaudata. The sequence continues at coordinate 26,698 of BHFT01063487.1, forward strand.
TCCACTTTTTAAAAATGCATATTGTGCATACTGTGGTTTACTGCTAACCGTGTGGATTTAAGGCCTGCAGCCACAAACAATTTGCAGTGTGAGCATCCTCTAGTGAAAGAACTGTTTAATGCACCAATTTCAAAGACTGAAATTAGAACACTGGGAAAACTGAGGGGAGGAGTTATGCACAGAATAATCTATACCTGGTGTGATTTGTACAAAATTCTACTTAAACTTTGAATATAAATAACATATATTACACTTGGTTACTAAAGTTTTAAAATATTACCAAAGATTTAAGCAGTTTCACAAGTTCAACGGTATGCCGTGGGCAGGAAAGATAAGTGTAAAACCAAGGAGATAAAACCTGCATTCTATGTGGAAGCCCTTCATACAATCCCTGGAATCAATCAAAAGGCACATTATTTTCAAAACTTCTCACAAGAAGTAAGCATTTTCTCCTTTGCTTAAGGGAAACTGGGATGCAGCCCTGCCATTTATAAAAATAAATAAAAGTCATTTCTCCATCAAACAATCAGGATCAAAAAATAAAAGTTGTTTCTCCATCAGGCAACAATCAGGATCAAAAAATCATAAGCCTAACAAAATGGAAGATGGGGGAATATCATGTCACATCTGTTTGGTATGCAATTAACTTCAATCCATTTGAATTTTATGCATTTAGAAAATGCACCAGAAAAATTAAAAAAAAAATACTCTGAGACTAATTAAGACATCCTAAAAATATATTATTTACTACAATATTCTGGAACAGACCTTAAAATGCCATTGATAGAATATAGGATGGTTTTCTCTCAAACAGTCCTATAAGTTAAAACCATGAGTTTGATTTAAATTGGTAAGCAAATAGTTTAAAAGTCAAAACTTGTGCTTTGAAGGCAATAAAAGTGGAAGCCAGGCAGGCAGCTTTGCACATACACCTTTCAAAAGGCCATCAAAATATCTTTCAGGGGTGTCTGCAGGGTGTCTGTATTTAGAATTTGGCAGCTGCAACTAATTAAACAAAGCCTTGCTTCTTTTTTTACATACTCCATAGATATCACATCCATAAAAAGGGGGCAGGATTATCAGGATCTGCTGATCCAGTTCTGCAGAGGAATTATTCAGTCTGTCATTTGTACCTCTATAACTGTCTCATTTGACACAGCTTCCAAACAGGACAGGTACAGATCTCAATGGACAGTTAGAACTGCAGGAAAAAACAACCACAACCAGCCTGCCTTCCACTGAGGACCTGTTTACTGCATGGACCAGAAAGAGGGCTGAGAATATATCTACAGACCCCTCACAACCTGGACATAATCTGTTTCAACTCCTCCCCTCAGAATGCCGCTATAGGGCATTCCATGCCAAAAAACCTGGACTCAAAGAGTTTTTCCCCCATGCCATCATTCTGCTGAACACTTAATTCCCACAGCACTGTCTTAGGCCTCAGAAATTTACACATGTAGTAGCCTCTATTGCTCCTATCATCTTTTTCATTTTCTCATTTCTCATCTTTTCTCATCTTCTCATCTTTCCTACTATCTTCTCCTATTGGAATCTTATGATTTATCACTTGTTGTCTGTATCTTATGATTAATAATTATAACTATGATTTATGGTCTATGATCTATCACTTTGTTGTTGTACATATGTACACTGAGAGTTTCTGCACCTGAGACAAATTCTTTGTGTGTCCAATCACACTTGGACAATAAAGAATTCTGTTCTATTCTGTCAAGACAGAGGTTTTCTTAGCCCTCCATCAACACCCAGTATCTCTCGCACAGCAATAAAGCATTCAGTAGTTTTTTGAATTTAACCTAACCAAGCCATCAAACTCCATTTTTCTGTCTTTTCTTTTTGAAATCATTCCCACATTCCTGCAATCAATGACATGATCAAAATTTGGGTGCTTGGCAATTTGCATGTATGTGTTACAGTGACCCAGGGGTCACGTGATGACCTTCTGGCAAGCAAAGTCAATGGGAAAGCCAAGGTTTACCTAATAACCGTTACTAACTTAACAACTGCAGTGATTCACTTAACAACTGTGCAGGAAAGGTCATAACATGAAGCAAAATCCACTTAATAAGTATCTTGCTTAGCAACAGAAATGTTGGCCTCAATTGTGACCAATTTTGATAAATCAAGGACTACCTACACATCAATTCAGTCCCTTTGTACACCCAATAAAGTCAACAATCCTGCCTGCCTGTCCTCTCTCCTGACTGCTGAGCCAAGAAAACTAAAATATTGCAATGCAGACACATAACTTTTAGAGTTACAATCTGGGGCTGCAGTGCTCCTCATTCCTGGGGAATTTTGCAACTAAAGCAGAAATGTGCCCTTCTTTGTCCAGGGATTGAGGCCGTTCACAAGCCCCAGGGTAAAGAGAGATGGCTTCCATTTCACTTGCAAAGGAGTAACCATTTCATTCCGGCGCCCATTCAGACAACCACTGCTTGCAGTGGGTTTGCTGTTCCTCCATCTCTTGGGTCTTCATTTCAGGTGTGACCTCACAACTGAGGACAGCAGATGGATCTTCCTGCTTTTCTTCCTCCCCTGCCCAAATGCCCTTGTCTTTCAACTCCTGGATCAGCTCATCCAAGCGGTGTATAAGATGCTGAGGGACCCAACTGCTGTCGAAGGAGGGAACAAAGGGGTCTGGAGCACTCACTTCGATAAGCTCCTTGCTGGTTGGAATGCACAAATAATACGCATGCAGCATCATCCGATATGGAGCACTGTCCTTCTTAAAGCTATAGGTAAAGTCCCCAACAATTGGGTGCCCGATGGCACTGCAATGGACTCGGAGCTGATGGGTTCTTCCTAAGAAAGAAGACATACAAGGAAAACATGTTTTTAAATAGGGAAACTTCAGCTGTTTGTGCAAGATTGTTTCCAATACTCTACTGATGACCTTGTGCAACAGCATGCATGTTTGTTATAAGTACAGGAAGTTCTCTATGGCCATTTATCAACTGTGACTTAATCCTGTCTTCTGGAATTGTGCAGTCATTGTTGGGATAATATAGAGCTCTCCTCCTTACTGTTATTATGCCACTAATGGTAAAACAACTTTCTCCCAGCATGGGGCAGTTCAGTGGTATTACAAATAAATACATCCCTAAAAGTAACGCCACAACAGAAACATCATTTCTGTTTAATTTTATTTACATTGTATGTTTCATTAAAATTCAACAGATTTTATGGAAGGCACCATCACATAATCAAAACTTTCATCTTAACACTTTGCGCCCCCCCGCAGACCCTCCTTCATTTTATAATGAAGGGGGTATTTAGTTTACTATTAAAACTATTTTTAATAAGGAACCATTAAAACTGAAATTGGGTAAGGACTTTTGGAATTCCTGGGTGTCTCAATTTCTGGAGTCTCAAGCTGTACTCCCAACCCTCTACAGAGCACCTTGGCTATTTAAAGTGCCACCTCCATAGAGCCTTTCCCCCCACTTTACCCAGCTACAGAATGGAGCCTGTGGTCTCTTGTACTCAAGTTTGATGCTAGACTTATGTCTTAGGTTAAATTTTGAGAGTTCACCAGTCTGTCAGCTTGCTAAAGTGTCTGACAGAAATCTTTCCTAGCACAATTTGGAAATGATAAGGAACAAACTTGCCCCCTTCTGCAGACAAATCCACTGCTCCACCTCTTGAGCTTTAGCTTCTGCAAAAATATAACCAGTTTTTGGAAAACCACTGAGCTAAGAAATCACAAGTCTCAGTCCAAGACAAAAGTCTGTATTTTTTTCTCCTGGAATGTGCAGATAGGTCTGTATAATCAAGACTAGAAAACTGGCCTAACTCTAACTTTTATACTACCACGTCCTGGAAAAAAAGCAAGCAGATAAAGGTATTTTTACTTATTCAGCGTGCACATGCTGTCATTCTGACCAACAGAGGCTTGACTAATATGTATGTGTTATTAGGACCACTGTTACTTTTATTTATTTGAATGTATTGATAGCCAATTCTAGTGGACACTGGAGAGTGTACAAAACTAGAATAAAAACATAAATGCTAAAAATATAAAATCAGATGCCTGTGATTAAAATTATCCAACATAAACAAAATCAACAAAAGAATAAATCAATAAGCATCAAGTTCAGGCCTGGGGTCCAAGCCATGTTTTCAAACTTTCCAAAAACCTAAGAAGGAGGGTGCCATGAAATTCATGAGGGTTGCAACAAAGAGGGCATGTTTCATAGGTCCCACAAGATGACTATGTTCAATGGAGGAGACTTAGAGCTGGAACCCCCTCTAATGGAACATGCTGGGAAGGCAAAAGCAATTGAAGACAAGCAGTCTCTCAGCTAACCACAGACCAACTATCTACTAAAGGATCTTGATTTATTTCATGGATTGTATCTTTCTACGACTTCACATCTGGAAGGACTTCTTAAAATGCATTAATAATAATACTCACTTTCCAAAATGTCAAGAATTTAGGTAACTCTAAACTGTCCATTACATAAGATAACATTTGTAACATAGTAGAATTCTTCATCCATTCATTTGAAATAATTATATGTGGAGCAATTAACGTTTAAATTTACCACAGATACATGTAATTTCGAAGCTTACTTTCTAAAAGTAATAGGGAGATGAATGGCATATAACTTAAATAAATAAATGGTTTTAGCATTATTTGTCCATGTACCAACCAAGCTTACAGAACCATAAACAAACAAGGAAGGGTGTGGAGTGACATCTCTTCTGCATGGCAGAAGAGGAATTTTGTGCTAATTCTGGGGGGGAGATCTCTGTACCTGTGAGAGGCTGTAAAAGCACTTTTGTTGCTGGCTCTCCACTGTACAACCCATATTCAAGGACTATAAGTTCTGACCGACAAGGTTTCGGGCTTTTGCAACCTGTTCAGAATTAGACATTGTTTTTATTAAGAAGCAATAACAGTAATTCAGCAGTTTCAAAAATTTCAGCATATAGTCCAGCAAGTACATTTCACTACTACTGTCTTGTATACTATAATGCACACAAGCTGATATAAAGTCTGTTTTCTAGGAAGAGAAGGAGAGCATTTTTCTAGGATTATGTATTCAACCAACTAACAAATTAAGGCATTCATGTGTAGTCCTCATTATAAGACAAACTTCTTCTAGATGCGTGGAAGTGTTTGTTTTAAAACATTCTCTGAATACATGAACCATCATTAAGGATTGGTTGAAAATCAAGCTGTCTTAAACCTGGCTCACAAACCAGTATTTGCACAGACACTGTCCTTGAGGCCCAGTCCCACTGGCCGACAGATGCAAAACGTATGCATAAAGGACACAACAGACAAGCAAAATTTCGGGGGTGGCTCCATCTGTTGTCATGCGCTCCCAAAAGTGGCGAAAATTTGCATAAACAGAACGGAAAAGAAAGGAAAAGAACGGACGTGGGTAGTATGTAGCGGGAATGTTAAACGGATGTTCATAGGAAGCCTAGCGGATGAAAGCGGATGACACCTCCGAAGGGGTTCCGGGGGAGAATGTCGAAGCGGATGCATAGCGGATGAAGCGGATGCATCACATACGTCTAAAGGAAAGAAAGGTGATGCTGCGCGGATGTATATCGGATGCAAACTGTTCATTGCGCATCCTTTCTATTTCCGTGCTACTAATGCTGTGTAGACGTTCCGTGTACCTTTTGTCTCCTCCCTCCTTCCGCTTTCAGCTGCAGCGGATGTGAGTTGAGGGGATGCCCAGAGGATGCAGAGAGGATACAGCAGATGTTTAACGGATGATAAACGGACATAGAACATTTGTTGCTCGGATGTCGCGGATGTACATCATATGCGGCAGAAAGTTCGTCCGCTCAAAAAGTTTTGTGCAGTGGGCGGATGCTCAACGGATAGAGTGCATGAGACACGTATGCAATGAGTACACAACGGATGCATAGCGTTTTCCAATGGATGGCAAGCTTTTTTTAACATTTTACATCCTCTTTGCATCCGTAAGTCCAGTGGGACAGGGCCTTAAGTTAAGTACAAAGCAGATAAAAGCACAAAGGAGTACAAGGAAAGAAATCATAAAGGCAGATGACTGCTTAAAAGGCAGGAAGCTGCCAGCACCTGAATCAAGCTACAAAGTCATCTGAACTAGACTGTATTTCCTGCAGAAGTATTCAGAAGGAATTTCTGAAAAGAGTTTCAGAAGGCATCTCTTCCAGGTCTGCCTAGAGGATTGGACTGTGAACTTTCAGCAGCCAAAGCAATGAAGCATACAGGGGTTGAGTCTATTAGTAGACCTAGCTATCCCAAGGGCATAACTGTTTGGCTGGAACCCCTGATTTTTTGGCATGCAATAAAGCAAAGGGACATCACAGTCATAGCAGCAGCCTACCATCGGTCCCTTCGATGCACATCATGTGAGTCAGCCCTTCAGTCGTATTCTTCCCTATAGCAAAGCAGATCATCTTCTTTGCCTCCTGGATGTGGCCTCTCACCTATCCAAACAGAAGACACTTCAGAGCAATGACTTGCAATATCATATTGGTTGGTTCATTAGATTTATATCTTGCTTTTCCTCCAAGAATGCAAAGCAACATACATTATTCTCTCATTTTTCCCCTCAACAACCACCAGGTGTTGTAGGTTGTGCTTGGTGGGCTCAGAATTCATAGATGGTTCTCCCCCTCCTATTCCACCTTCAAAATTAACACGCACACACCCAGTGATATGTTATCGCTGCTGTTAAGAAACAATACACAGTAATACAAAAATCCTATCTGAGGAATAAGAAATCTGAATTTTATTCATCCATCCATTCGTTTGATTTATATACAGATAGTCCTCAACTTACAACAATACATTCAGCGACTGTTCAGTTACAATGGTGCTGAAATTAGTAACTTATGACCAGTCAATGCAATGGGCCATGAACACTATGAGGTTAAATGACTTTTAGATTCTAGAATATATGGGGATCAATTAGAGTATTTCATACATTGGAAAAGATACCCATTTCAGAAGCAACCTGGGTAAAAAGTTGGAAAGTAAATGCTGACAGATTAATAAAAAAGATCCATGAAAAGAATCCTCACAAGCCAAAGGGGGGTCCTGGGTGTGGCAGGGGTAATTAGAGTTGTTATCTCTTTGCAGAAAGTCCTTTTTGCTTGAAGGGGGGCAGTCTGTCAACCCTGAAGATGACCTATGTGTAGCTATATTTTATTCTAGCTTTTGTCTATCTTTTTCCTTAACTTCTTTAGGCTTTCTGCAAAAGAATTTAATGCTATTTCAAGTTTGCCACTCTTTAGGTGATGAGAGGGGGGTTATAGAGATAAAGGGGGATTGTTATATCTGGGTGGCGTTCTTTCCCGTGAGAACAGATTAGATGCCTGCAGCTGGAGGAAGGTGGAGTTCACCGGACTGATGGACTGAGAATTGATTGGAGATTGTGACTCTGGGGGGAAGTTTCAAAGTTTTGCTTTTTATTGGGTCTAATTCTGGAATCTAGCCAGAGTCAGAATTACATCAAGTCCTTCCCTATTTGATATGTTCCTAATAAACAGGCTTTAAAGAAAGATGGATGCCTTGGATTTTTATTAAGGGGACATGTTATTTGGAAGGCTGACATCCTAACCATAACCCTAACCCATCCCCTCTCCCCATTTCCAGACAAGAACTCATCCTCCCCGCACTTCTTCCCCCTTCCAGCTTTTGACAACAGGATGTTGCCAAGTTGAACCAGACAGTGCTGACAACCACACTGCTTAGAGATGGAAGTTCTGATCCCAATTGTGGTAGCATTTTAAAGGCTACTGCTTAATAACTCACCTCAGACACCCACCAAATGTTAATTTTGTATTTGTCATGGGGGGGGGGTTTTTTTACTTCGTTGGCAAGTTTTTATACAAACAATTAAAAACTATATGGTACAATCACCAGGACAGCACAATCATATCAAGAACAGTTAGTCATTTTTATGGGCTCCACACCACTTTCTGATCCCCAGGTCAGATGGCAAAGTCAACTTCCAGGCCCTTCTGGAACGCCAGGGCCAGCTAGTTACCCGGGGGGGGGGGGGGGG
>BHFT01063487.1:34749-47360 GCA_004320025.1 Laticauda laticaudata
GGGGGGGGGGGGGTGTTCCATAGGATGGCTGCAGCATCAAAAAAGGTCCTCTGCCTGAGTCCCATCAGATGACACTCTCCAGTGGGCGTAACTCACAGGAAGCCTTTTCTGCTGGATCTGATGTCCAGGAGCCATAGTAGATGTCGCTGGAAAGTTAATCGTCCCTCAAATAACCTCCCCCCTTCATGTAGCATTTATAGGTTATCACCAGCGCTTTGAATTGAACCCAGGAGCAATGCAACTGATGGAGCAGACGTGTAACATAAACAGATCTAAGTGTGCATATAACAGTCCACGCTACTCCATTTACAGCAACTGAAGTTTCTAAAACCTTTTCCAAGGATAGCCTCATGTAGAGTGCATTACGGTAATCTATACAGGAGGTGGCCAGGGCATAAGTGACTGAGCATAGTCTCCTCCTCCAGGAATGGATGCAAGTGGCACACAATCGAAAGCTCTCCTAGCTACAACTGCCACCTTTATTTCAGGCAGGAGTCAGGAGTCCAGAAGGATACCCAGACTGCCCATCAGATCTGTCTCGGGAACTACAACCCCACCCAGAACCAAAGATGGTAAGTTCCCAGAACCCAAAGCTACTCAGTGTTGCCAGGACTGAGCCAAAGCCTGCTGTTCCCCTCCAAGCCCCTATGATCTCCAGACTCTGACAGGATGTTGGCAGCATTGCTTCCTTCACTAGGAACAGAGATATATAGCTGGCTGGGCATTAAAACCGAAGATTATGGATGACCTCATCTAATATCCTATAGATGTTAAACAGGAGTGGAGACAGTTATCAAACTCTGCAGCACTCCACAATCAACACTGACTAAAACCAGCCACTGAGGAGGATGGAAGAGAATTAACAATACAGTGCTGTCCCTCCCAACCCTTGCAGCAGGTCCAGGAGGACACCATGGTTGATGGCACTGAAGGTCTCTGAGAAGCTAAAAGCAAACAATACATCAATCAAAGAATTACCAACTCGGACAAACAAGCTAACGGAAAACAACAGCCTAATCAAGGAATCACCAAGTACACTCTCACAAACTCTGAGAGGCCAAGCGACTAATATATAAAAAGACAGCAACTCCCCTCTCTTAAAGCACTGATGATGTTCCCTAATTTGGTAATGAAATATCTGAAAGAAAACAACCAAGCTGTGAGAGCACCAAAGACCCCACAGTCAAGAGGGAAAAGGATGGGTATATTACCTCCATCCTGCTTTCACCAGAGGTCATCCGGTAAAGGTATGATTGATGCTGTTTTTGTTCTATACCCAGGTCTGAATCTCAACTAAAATGGGTCCAGATAATCTCTTAGGACTCTCTGAAGCTCTTCCACAGCCATCTTCTCAATCATTTTTCATTCTCAGCTTGCATTCCACCAGTACTCCTGCTCCCTGTCCTCCCCCCCACACCCACACACACACTGCCATGTGGCCATGGGCAATTCACTCAGGGAAACTTATCCCTGATTGGTTCACAGCACAGGACAACTAACCGCCAGCCAATCCGCATACTGAGGGATGGGCCTCTGCCTCCCCACTGAATGGCAGCAGCCTCAGGCCATGAGGAGGTGGGACAGAGTGGAGGGTCCATGTGCAAAGCCCCTGATCGGCCTCCATGTTTTGGGCTTGTGCTTCAGCAGGTGGCAATTTACATGGCAGAGCAATGCTCCTGTACCACCTGAACATAACCCAGATAAAATATAATATTTTGTTTTAAAAGTGCTAGGACTGCTGGAGCACCAGGGAGGGGAGGGGCAGCAGACGCCAAGACTGAAGAAACATGGGAAAAAAATCTTCCTTGTGGAGTGCCAAAATTTGCTTCTCTTGCAACAATCTCCATTCCCACACTTTCATTGACCGGTGCCATGGCTTCCCCCCTCCTCTCTCCCTTCTCTCTTGGCTCGCTCTTACTCTCTCTCTCTCCCTGCTTCCCCACTTTCTTGCTCTTTCCCTCCAGCGTCACCTGAAAGGAAGGTCTGTACACAGACCCACCTCCCTGGTGCCTGAGATCACTGCCGCCTAATGGGAAAGCAGAGGCCCATCCTTTACATGAGGATTGGTTGGCAGATAGTTGTCCTGCGCCATGAATCGGCCAGGGATAAGTGTCCCTGGGTGAACCATTCATGGCCACACAGGGGGAAGAAAGGACCAGTGGCAGGGCAGGAGAGAATGAACACCTGCAATAGGTTGGCTGCGATGGAGGGCCTGGGATGAAGTGGCCATGGCGATGCCACCATGATCAATTGTTCCATTCCACCACAAAGGAGCAGCCTCCTTTCCATAAGGACCTCTCTTGTTATATGACAATTCTTTTCTTATCGCCTGAATACACCACTGCTCAGCAAAGTCTATCCTCCTCATTCAAAATTTAAACATTCAGAAATATTTTCATTTCCATTTCTACAGTCTAGGAATCACTGCAGCCTGACTGTCACATAGTGGAAAGAACAGGGGAGTTTACCAATGCAAGGTAGGCCTTGGTGACTGTCCGATTTTTGAAACAGTTGTATACACTGCCAGCCGCCTCTCTGTTCAGTGCCACACAAAGTGCCCCACTGGTGGAGAAATCCAGCTGGTGGCAAAACCTAGGGGGGGAAAATACCCAAGATATGTTAATATGTAAACCCAATTAAAATATTTGTAGACCCTTACTCTTATGCCGAGGCCTAAAAGTTTCTAGTTGACAGCATTTGAAGGACTAGACCACTTGGTATCACAGCTGTTGCTTTTTGATAGTAGCACCCTATTGCTGCCCACTCCCCTTCAGAAGTAAATAACAACTTATGAAGGTATGGTTAAAAAAAATAAAACACAATCAAAACAAATCAGGAGAAGGCAAAACTAGCAACTTCAGAAAAATATAAAGGGGCAAACTAGCAACAACAGAAGCATTGCTCTAAAAGGAATTGAACATGATTTGAAAAGCCAGCAGTCCAACTCTCAGCAGGAACTTCGAGTAACTAAGAGAAGGCCCTGATTGTGCTGAACTCCAAGGATTGCTCCATGTAGGAAAAGCTTCAATGGGCAAGGAAGTAAAAGCAACATTCCCAGATGGAACAGCGTTTGAAACAAGCAGCATTCTAGTTGCCCTCTCTTAATGGATGGGGCTCGAGGTCTTCATCATCAAGACCCTCCACCCTGCCCCTCAGAGAAACCTACCCACTTACCGGAAGCCATAGTAAGTGCCTGGATCAGCAAGTTCGGGAAATCGGTATTTCAGCTGACTCTGCAGGGTCAGTTTTTCATACCACATCTTGCTGTCGATGCGGACATCCCAGTGCTTGTTGACCACAATGAAGTCCTCACTTTGATACAAAATTGACAGGTTGTCAATACTCACAGGCTCCATAGTGGAAAACCCTTTGGAGAAAAAGAAAGGCGTTCTGAGCTTTCATAACTGTTTACACTTTATTTCTCAGATGTTTGACAAATACACTGAACACCATTAAAGGATTGTAGTATTCTCTAACCCAGAGGTTTTCTGTCTCTCCCAGAAGTTTTTGGAGATAACTTAGGATTTTCCAATAGGAATGGGAAATCACTCTGCACATATCCCTTGATTCAGTCTAAGTAGCAGCTAAGCAAAAACCCAAAGTTTTATGAATAGCTACTGAAGTTCAGTGATAACTACCAACAATTAAAAACTGTACGATTAAATGGGTGCAGAATTTGGATGTATGGTGGTAAGTTATGCAACAATGGGAATTTTAATGGAAGACCATTACCTTTATGCCAAATACCAGAGAAAACTGTTAGTTTATTTTGTTACTGGTTTATCGCTTCAGTCCAGATCTCTAAAATGATATTTAATTTTTTATTAAAAAAACTTTATAAATATAATGATCAGGTCAGAATATCTATGGAGTTTCTTAAGTCATCCAGGTCATAGTTGCCCCAAAGGTACTTTTTCAAAAAACAACTGGACTTTGTTTTTTTCTTGAAGACATTTTACTTCTCATCCAAGAAGCTTCTTCAGTTCTGACTGAATGGTGTGGGGGGGGGGAACAGAAGGAATTATATTCCTTGCAATCATCTGGTTGCTAGCACTCTCTGAGAGTTGTTGAGGCCACTCGGGGTTAATTCCTGCCTTCAGGATCACCTGAATCAAAGTGCAAATGGGTAGTGGAACCTTTGTAGAACTGCTGAAAGGACTCTGATGATGCCTTATCCCTCCCCCTCTGTTGAGAGAAGGATGTTCAATTTTAACATAGATGACCTCTTTGACCCCTCTTTCAAACCAGTGGTCCTCTCTGACCAGAATGTGGACTTTCAGCATCTTGCTGGCTGATAAAGGAAGATGCAGTTATCCTGAACACCGGTGACTATAATGCCAAGGTGAACAGTTTTCTGAAGAGCATTGCCACCTATGAGACACTGAAGAAATCGTACCAGAAGTTATAAGAAAAAGGCCATTGATTTCCTGCAACTACCAAGACAGTACCACCGACAAACCACAACACTACCAGCTGGGGAAGCCGCTCCATGTATATATAGACATCCCCAAATCCACGAAGAGGGAACTCCACCCATTGTCAGCAGCATCAACTCCATTATCTACCATGCCATGAAACATCTAACCCTCTTATTAGCTCCTCCTCCATCTTACTAGCTCCAGTCAGCAACAGCACCCATCACACATCAACAATTCTCAAGACCTTGTCAGCAAGTTTTGGAAAGTAAAGCTGGAGCTGGATGAGATTATGGTTTCTTATGATATGATTTCGTTCTTCGCCTGTTTTCCAACTGAAGCCGTCACAGTAGTGAAGAAACAACTGCTACAAAACAGCACATTAGGTGACAGAACTATACTCAGCTCAAACCACAGATGTGCCACGCTGGACCTAGCCTGACCATGTAAATACATCGAAATACAATGAAGGTTTCTACAGACAAAAACATGGCTACACCATGAGTTTTGTTTTCCCCATTGTGGCCAATATCTATAGGAAAGAGGTAGAAACCAAAGCCCTAAATTCCTTCACAGGAATTCCTTCTCACTGATATGTGGACAATACTTGGGTCAAGATTAAAACACAGGACATTGAAGCCTTCACCAAACACTTCAACTCTGTGGATGGATACATCCAAAGTTTAAATTTCTCCTGACATAAAGTCTTTATATTTGAATTTTACTTAGAATAGTAGCATGGACATAATTTATCATTTACAGGTAAATTTTATACCATGACTACTTTTCCTGATTTATATTCCACTTAGAATAATAGTGATTTTCAAGTCTTTTAAAATGTACAGCAAGCTAACACATTTCCCACACACATTGTGGCTATGACCAGTGAATAGACTGGCAAAAAAATAAGCAAGATTTTGCTCTTCAAAGTTATAAACACATTATGGGACAAGATAAATGTGAAGTATTAGCAGTTTTACCCTAAAATTTAGGAGCCAGATATTCCCTTTGTGCCAATGCAAGTTTTGCATTAAAACTTAGGCGCGTAAGTGAGGCACGACCGGTGAAAGTCTGGATGTATTTATCGGAAAGCAGGTCATTCTGAGCTGTCGCCCCAGCCTCCTTCTTGGTGGTGCCGGGTTTACTGCATGACTCCTTCAGGTGGCCTCTATTCAGAAGACCGCCAGTCTTCCGACAGGTCGAGGCTTCGGGCAGAAGGGGCAGCTTGAGGCCGCCAAGGCGAACTCTGGAAAGGAGCAGCGCAGCGCCTGGTGGTCGGGCTTTCCCCTTCAGCAGTCCCGCAAAACGCCCCCCGCCATTTTCGATTCAGGGCGAGCGCCGGGTCAAGAAAAGGGAGACGACGGGCTCGTCCTACATTTGACAAATAAGCCGTGAACAGAGGCTGAGCCTGGCAGAGCGCCCGCCCTCCCCGCTTTCTGAGGGGAAAAGGGCGAAAGAACTCTGCGCCGGCACAGCTCTGCTCCCCCGCCGGTCGCCCAGCCAGAGAAGCGGCCCCGCGCGCCCTCCTTCGGGGACGCTTCCGGCGGCAGCTACGCCGCGGGGCTCCCACTTCCTCGGGCTTCTCGGCGCTTTCCCCGCGAGGCCGGTCCCGCACCCCTCCCCGCTGCTCGGGAATTTCGGGGCGGAGTCGGGAGCCAGGGCGGCGCGCCCCCCTTCCCGCCCATCGACGTCCCGCCCCGGCTCAGCGGCGCCACTGGGGGCAAAGCGGCGAAGCCACCACGGCCAAGCGAGGCGCCGGCCGGCGAGGGAGCGGCCCACCCACCTACCCTGTCCCGGCTCTCGGCGAAGGCGGCCTCGGGGGCCAATCGGCGCTTTCCGGGCCTCAGGGGGCGGGGAGGCTCTGCCGGAAGTGCAGGTTTGCGCGCGCCCGTCTGGCCCTCCGGCCGGAAGAAGGCCGTCCCGGCAGGCGCCGCTCTTTCCTGCCGCCGAGCGGAGCGGGATCGGCGAGCGATGGAGGGTGACGGGCCGGAGCTGTACGGCATCGAAGACGAGTTCGAGGCGCAGTTCGCCGACGAGCTGGAGGCCCTAGCGGAGCTGGAAGGTGGGAGAGCGAGCGAGGGAGGGCGCGATACGCGACGCAGCCTCTTCCGGGGCAAACTGAGGGGAGGCATTGGCCGCTCTCGGCTGCAGCTTCCCCGGCAGGAGAAGGGCGGCTTCGTCTGGTGGGCGGCGAAGAAAGCACTCTCGGCCGCCCTGAGGCATCGGGAAAGCCTCTTCCCCGAGCGGCTTCAGCTCTCCCGCAAGGCATGAGGGGCCCGGCTGCGAAAGGGAACCGGCGGCTCTCGGGAGGAGGAGGCCTGAAAGGCGGCTCCGCTGCAGGGACGTGGGCCCTCCCTGGGAAGAGGGTCGTGAATGGGGAGGTGCCCCTTTGGGAGCCCGCCTCCCTTCGACCTGGTCCCCGAGGCCCCTCTCCGGGGAGAGCCGGGTCCCTCGGCCGCCTGCAGGGACCTTCCCGCCTTCCTTGGACTGCCATGGCCCGGAGGCTGGATTTGGCCCGTGTGATCTGCCGCTTTGGCCACCACGAGGGTCACCTGGTCGAGGAGGAGGATTGTCTGCTTTGCTCAGATTCGTTTTCGACCTGCTGATGGGTTGATGCTGCTCCTTGCAGGTCCAGCCCAGCCCCTGGGATGCCACAAGGCCTCCAGACTCCACAGCCAAAAGCGAACCTTTGAAGAGGCGCTCTCGGCTGGGGATCTGGTCCAGGACCTCCGTCTTTGTCTGGAAAAAGATGCCCGGAGCCAGGTCTCCCCCAAGAAGACGCCAGGTGAAGGTAACGCAAAATGCCCCCCAACAGTCACAGAAACGGAAGAAGCCCATCAGGAAGAGAAGGTTGGCCCAGCTCACAGTGAGTTTGAAAGCCCTCTGTGCAATAAAAACGGTGGTGTTTTGTTTTTATCTGCTGATTTACAAAAGGATAGCTGTTGCATTTGGCGTTTTATGAAGGAACTGAAGGCAATTTGACTTTACTGGGCCTTAGCTATGACACGGAATGCTTGTGCTCTTTTGTCTTGGGGCAAATGCTCTCAGTGTGTAGAAAAGATACATTCCTCAAGAGTCAAGAATCATCAGGTACAATACTTAATGAAAATACAATAAGGGTACAATAAGCAATCAAATCACACAAGGAAACAGTCAGTGTGAACCGTAAGGATACAAGCAACAAAGTTACAGTCATACAGTTACAAGTGGGAGGGCGAGGATTGATCAGAAGATTAATAGTAACACAGACTTAGTAAATCGTTGGACAGTGTTGAGGGAGTTACTTCAGCAGAGTGATGGCCTTTGGGGAAAAACTGTCCTTGGGTCTAGTTCTGGTATGCAGTGCTCTATAGCCTTGTTTAGAAGGAAGGAGTTGAAACAGTTTATGTCTGGGATGTGAGGGGTCTCTTGATGGCATCTTTCAGCAATAGTATCTCCTCAGATACTTCTTTGGGCTCTTTAAAGAGGAGGTTGACATGCTGCAAAGCAAAGCAAACTTTTCAGCCTTGCAATTAGTGCCCCAAAATTTTATCCCTCAAGGACTTTGAGTACTTCAATCCCCCAAGCATTTCAAACATTCTGAAAATAAGGGGTCTTTCCAATTTTAGGGAAGTAAAGAAGGGAGACAGGGTACTCTCAAAAGGGAGATCCAGTAGCTGGTTCAGCTACTGAAAAGGTCACAGCCAAAGTCCCAGTAAAATGACCTTGGGAATTGTTGGAACTTACCTTTGGAGGAAGGTTTTATTTTATTTTATTTATTTTGTCGAAAAAAGAATAAACATAAGTTTAAATATAAGAAATAGGAACTAATAATTGGGCACAATAGGACAGGGACGTAGGCATGATTGTGCGCTTAAGCCCATGTCACACCGCACCAATGGATGCAAAGAGGATGTAAAACGTTAAAAAAAGCTTGCCATCCGTTGGAAAACGCTTGCATCCGTTGTGTACTCATTGCATACGTGTTTCATGCACTCTATCCGTCGAGCATCCGCCCACTGCGATTTCATCTGTGCAAGAAGTTTTGAGCTGCACAAAACTTTGTGAACGGATGAACTTTCTGCTGTGTACGATGTTCGCTGCGACATTGCCGAGAACAAACGTTCTATGTCCGTTTATCATCCGTAACACGGTCCGCTGTAATCCTGCTCTGATCCGTCTGGGCGATCCCCTCCAACTCAACATCCGTTGCAGCTTGAAAACGGGAAAGAGGGGGAAACGAAAGGTTATCATCGGAACGTCTACACAGCGTTAGTTAGCAATGAAAATTGAGAGGATGAGCAGTGAATGGTGTTGCATCCTATATACATCCTCTAGGCTTCCTTATGAACATCCCTTTAAAGGGCCTGTCACAGTTGGCCGGATGGGATGCAAAACTTTGTAAAAAAGGAAACAGGGCGACGAGAAAATGTTCCATCCATTGTTATCCACTCGTCAAAAGTGCCCAAATTTGCATAACCAGACGCGGGACAAACAACAAGAAAAGGAACGGCGGGGGAGGATGTAGCCAGGAGGAAGTGGACTGTCCACGGAAGCCTAGCGGATGGGACGGATGGCACATCCCGCAGGGCTTCCGGGGAGCACAGCGAAAGCAGACGAAACACGCAGCAGAAAAGCGGAATGCACAGTTGGAAGCCTAGCGCGTAGTGCCTAGCGTTCACTGCGCATGCGGGGAGGTGCATTGCGTCAGCCCAGGATATTAAAGGGAAGCAGCTCGCAAAGCAGGTCACCATTCAGAGGAAAGACTGCTTCCAGACACAGCTCTCCAGCCAGCGAAGCCAACAACCCACAACATGTGAGAAGAAGAAAAGCGTCACCCATCTGCAATGCAGCCCTGGCAAGAGGGACAGGGTCCACCCATCCCACCCCTGGCCCTGACGTGCTTCTGCTAGGACTTCCTGCTGCTGGGGCTCCGCTCTTTGGTGCTGGAGTTCTGCTGGCGCTGCTCTGGTGGTGGTGGCTTCTGCTGGTGCTTACTCTTGCTGCACTGGCTCCTGGTGCTGGTGCTTCTGCTGGTCCTGCCTGGCACTCGCTGGGTGCTTACTCTGCTGCTGCTGCGTCCGGTTCTGCTGGTCCGCTTTTGTGCTAGTGTTTTGTTCGCTGCTGCTGGTGGTGGTTGGTGGGGTTGGAGGGACAGCCTACAACCTCAAAGCCCCTTCTGATGAGAGGGCCCATCAATGGCCCTGCCAAAGGGGGAGAGGCCATACACGGTGAACGGAAAGGAGGCAATACACAATCGAAGAGGAACATGGGAGGTTGCTGGAGTGGCTGAGGAGAATATGAATTATTCTTTGGCGGAAGGGACACAGGCTCTATCGAGACACCAAAAGGGAAGCAGGCTGCTTGGAGAGAGAAGGCGGAGAGCTTTGGGCTACACTTCGGAGGTGCTCGTCGGCTGTTGGAAGCAACATGCACATCTGTACGGAAGCTGCACCTCAATGGAAAATCTGGCAGGGCCGCAGTCAAGCTGACGTACAGAGAGACCTACGTGATGGCCAAGTGCAGCTTCTTGCGAGGGTGAGATCGCACCAAAGAGCAGCTCCTCTCACAACTCTCTCTCTCAGGCGCCTGCTGAGAGCCAGTCCTCTTCTGGCAAAGAGTCAGCTCTTGTGTCCAGGCAGGTATCTGTGGAGCGTGCCACGACGGAAGACCCCCCCGACAGCTGTTTTAACTCCGTGCGGAGCGGGAGGGACCCCCGACGCAGTGTGGAACAAGGAGAGGGTCACTTCCACCACAGGCCCAAACGCCGCATCCACCCCCAGCTCCACCTCCACCGAAAGGCAGGGAGGCAGACCGGAGGGGAGAGACCACACTGTCCTTGCTGGAGATAACAAGGAACCATCAGGAGCAGCGTAGATCTCTCTCTCAGCTGGTACTCACCACCGACATCCCATCCTCCAACTCACAGGCTTCCTCACCATACGTCAACCTCCCATGAACCATGTCGGAACCCCATACCAGGTGTTGAAGGACAGATTCACCGATCTTCTTCACAAACCCTCCAGACCAAGCTGAACCTGCTCCCACCCAGTCCAGGCCTGCTCCTCCACCCAGGTGATTGTCACTGCCCTTACCAAGCTTTCCCCAGGCCTCACCTACCAAGGCTATGGCTACCAGGAGGTCCAGCAGCACAGGCAAGCCTTTCCCCAGTCAGGCACAGGTACATTGGATGCACCGGTGCCACTTGGATGCCAGGCCGCCACAGATGCCACCCACGCCTACCCTCGCTCAGGCTGCAGACCAGACGCCTACGACACTTCCTTCCTCCGACTCCCACAGCCAAGCCGGCCCAGTACATTGTATCAGTACTGGGCTGGACACCCCATGCATGAGGAAGGGCTCCCAACATCACGGGGTGAGCCAGCTGTCTGAGAGCTTCCTTCAACACACCGTCCCCTGTTGTCCTCCGGGCCAGGCACCCCAATGGTGCCTCAGACCAGCACTCCAGCAGCAGCCACCTCCCCCAGCACCTGGCCTTTCATCCCTGTATGACCGTACTGAGACTGTCTACACCTATATCTATGGATACTGAACTGGTGGGCTAAACCTGTTGATATGTTGATATATTGGTCATTTTCTTTCTGCAAATAAAGATTATCTTTGCTTCACCACACTTGCCTATGTGTATGTATGAATAAAGTTTGTCTGGAAACTAATATATGTTTAAGCCTTGCATGCTTTAGGGCAGGGATACCCTTGTGAGAGTCGATGTATTACCTTTGGGTATGGTGAATAGCTTGTGGGATAGATAAACCTCCAGGTTGCAAGCATAGTGGGACTGATGGTCCACCCTTCTCCAGGTGTGCCACACCTTTTTGGTCCTTATTATCGAATAATAGATGTAATCATTCGATTCCACACATGTCAACACAAAACACAAACTGTCCTTTTAAATGCCGCGTGTTCATGGTAGGCCCGACCCAACATACATGTGCATCATCTCATCAGTGTGTCATGAGACAGCTGAAGGAACATATATCATCTACACCTGTCTTGCACTCCACTGCTCCAGCTGGGAGTGTCATCTCGATCGAAGGTTGCGCGCTCTTCTTTCATGTGAGGCTCTGTTGGGGCCTTGTACATCCACAATGTCTATCAGGTTTTGCCCTTTGCCTCCATTCCCCAGGGCTCCATGTCCCATTGCTTAGTGTGGGGGGTCAATATCTCCTGTCTGCATAGTTATAACTACGTGGGTAGCGGGTGTGCATGAGATTGATGCAGGATGCAGAAGCTCCACATGCTTCCTCACGGCTGCGGCAATGCTGTTAGTGGTACTTGAAACCTGTTGGCAGGATGCCTCAAATATAGGCGTTCTCCACCACCTTGCCCTTGCCGTACAGCCTGTAGTTGAAGAGATCCTCGTCTGATGTTTTTGGGTGGAGGAGTCTGGGAAACTGTATGGCTTCATGAGGAATGTGTTTTGTGTGTGATGAGAAGGCTCATCCCCCACGATGAAGTAGGGCACCATCTTGCGTTGTCGTTTGTGCGGCGGTCTGGATCTGGGAAGTCGCATGATGAGTGTTGCATTGCAGCCCTCCTGAGGGACGTGCGTTGATATTCTGTGGCATCAAGTCTGACCCGTTGCTCTGTTAATAATCGCATTCGATTAACTTGTAGTCAGCACGACACACAGCAAAAAGAGGATGATGCTGAGTAAGGCCTGTTAGTTTGAAATAACCCTGACTTGGCTGGAGCTTTGCAGGCCTACGTGTCTCTCCCCATCTATGCTCCTATGTAAGTGCGGGGGAAGTCCACTTCTGATACCACTGCTCTGCAACTTTCTTCCAGCCTTTCTTCAGTGGGCACTGGTATAAGCTCTCTATTCTCTGATGATGGTCTGCACTCACTCTTGACCCAATGCTATGGCACTCCCCCGTTACTGCATGCTCCTGTAGGGTCCCTGAGGCCAGATGACGCCAGAGTGGGCCATCCGAGCCCAGGCGTCCAGGCTATGTGTGCGTCATCCTCCACAACTTTGTAAACAATGGCTGGAGGCATCTCATGAAGTTCTGGAATCACGAGTGTCTTCGTTCCTGAGCTCCACCATCAGCTTGTTGTACAGTCCGTCCTTGCTCTTCTGTGTGAACCATCTTACGGACCCCAGACACTTCTTGGCCGCCTCCTTTTTTTCCCGTTGAACAGGTGAAAGAGCCTGTAGATGGCTTCGCACTGTTGCAGCGAACGATTGGTGGCTAC
>BHFT01063493.1:0-60275 GCA_004320025.1 Laticauda laticaudata
TCTGTTTGGTGGCGTTGGATGGCTGGCAGCCTCTGATTCTTAGGGATGTTTGTGGGAAGATATGCAGCTTGGCTTGCATGTGAAAGGACGGTTGCTTTCATACAGCAAAGCTTGGGTTTCACATTGGGTGCCTGGTGGGGGGCGGTTTGAAGTTGAGGCATAGAGGGAGTCTGTCTGTGCTCAGGTGTTTTGTCTGTTTTGCTGGTGTGGGAGATCTTTCTATTTGAGAGTGCAGGCTTGCCAAATGATTGACATTGTGGAAATCATACTCTACATTGACACGAAAAACAGAACAGAAGAAACCAGAAAACCATCAATCAAACTCCAGTCAAATGACACAGACCAGGTTAATAGCCAATCAGAATAGACCAGCCTCAATTGATGAAACAGTATGGAACTGTGAGACACACTATCCCATAGCAGCGAAGCCCGATGATGATAGGCAGGATGAGATTTTCTGCATGAAACGTTGCTACAAACTTTAGACAGAACTACAATGAGCTGACAACTTTAACAGAACTACAATGACTGGGATAATACCCGAAGGAAGCTAAACAGCACAAATGTAAGTACCGCAAGCAGCTTAAAAAATAAGATATAAATGACAAAAAATAAATAAAAAACATATATAGTGATCGATATATAATATATATACTGTACATATATACTATATATATATGATATATTATATATATTATATATAACATATATATAATATATATATATATATATCACACACACAACACACACACACACACACACACACACATATATATATAGGCTGAATAGTTACGACTTTGTTGTTGATCCACTCTTGTCAAGGATCTGTAAGGATATTTCACCAGAAGAGTTCTCCACTCTTACTTGTCTGCAGAATACTTAATGATCAACTTGAATTCTAGACCTAGAAAAACCTTGATAATTATGACCATCCGTTCGGATCTGATCAAAGTATAGCGCGTTTAATCAAAACTCATAACATTACATGTCTACTGTTTCAATGAATATTTCAGCTTCAACCTAATAAACTAGAGCAAACCTAATAGATGACAGACTCAAGTTAAATGACCAACTTGATTGGAGGAAATATGATTCAGCAACAGAGTGGTGCAAGCATCTAGGACATAACCACTACTTGAACTCGTGGTTTCTATTCCCAAGACCAGAAATTTAACTTAGAATGTCTACTATTGACCTGAACCCTTTTCCTAAAGAGGTCGTAGGGGAATGCATGAAGCGATCAACGTGCCGTATTGTCCGTGTCTGAGTTAGCTTCTTATACTAATTTTTTTTCTCGTAATGTATCCATGTTAATTTCATACTAGATATTTTTACTTTTATACTATTTAATCTTTGTAAGTGATTGACAAGTCCAGCTTCTGCCAGCAGAGGCACTAGCAATACTGAATTCGATTCCTGTATTGAGAACTCTTCTGTTCTTTCTCAGTGCTAAATTGGGTATAAAGTTTCTGTCTCGCACAACTGAAAACATGACAACTCTAGCTGGGATGTTTGGAAATTAGTTTTGCCAGATGGTGGGGGAAGGGAGAAGAAACCACAACTCATATTTCCTGGAAAATCACACATTTTTATTGCAGAAACATGTCTACTTCATCTTAAATGTGTGAGACTGATTTCAGTTATTTTGTGGTGATGGAAAAAGCAGTCTGCACATGCTTGGGGACACTATAGTTTTATTACAATTCATACATATCCAGCAGAGCTGAGACTAGGCTTTGAAAAGACTTTTAGGCTGATCTTTGGGGAGGGATCAACAGCTAGTGAAGCATCAGAGGCTGCACAGAAGTTTTTCATTCCAAATAGAGAACAAGCTGAAGGCAAATGTTGCATTTCAGCCACAGAAGAGAAAGCGATCAGGCTGTGAAAAGTTCCTGGAGTGATCAGAGAGGCATATTTCAGCTTCTGTGCTCTGAGAGGAAAAGAAGTCAATCTGCTTCTTAAAAACAACAACAACAACAACAGATAGTCATAGAATAGAGTTGGAAGGGACTTGGGAGGACATTGAGTCCAACCCTCTGCTTGAGAAGGAGAATCTATACCATTTCAGAAAAATGTTGTCCTGTGTCTTTTTGAAAGCCTCCAGGGATGGGGCATCCACAACTTCTGAAGGCAAGCCATTCCACTGGGTTGTTTGTTTTCACCAGAAGGAAATTTCTCCTTAGTTCTAGGTTGCTTCTCTCATTGATTAGTTTATTTTTATTTATTTGATTTTATTTGATTTGTCAATCACTTACAAGATAAAAGGTATAAGTATAAACACGAGTAAGAATACAGGAAATAGGTACAAAAAATGGGGACAAAAGGACAGGGACGGGAGGCACGATGGTGCACTTATGCATGCCCCTTACAGACCTCTTAGGAATAGGTTTCCATCCAATATATCAATATTTTCCATCCAATGCTTATTGTCCTGGCTTCTTTGATGATTTGGAGAATAGCTTGATTCCCTCTTCTTTGTGGCAGCCCCTTCAGATACTGGAAGACTGCTATTGTTTCTCCCCTAGTCCTTCTTTTCACTAGACTAGACATATCCAATTCCTCAAACTGTTCTTTATATAAACGTACCCCTGGTTCTGTACAGAAATACATGACCCAAAGACACAAAAAAAAAGATTCTCAAAATGGCGGCACCAATTTTCTGAGAAAACTTTTCCAAGAAAAGTCATCACCATATAGTTCTATAGCCTTTATTTTGTTATGTGTTATGCTCATTTTTATATTTTTTTTTAGTGACGGGGGTTTAGATTTAAAGAAGAACTATATATTCTGAGGACCCAAATTGTTGGGGACAATATGCTGACTCTGTGAACTGCTTAGAGAGGGCTGTAAAGCACTATAAAGTGGGATATAAGTCTAAGTGCTTTTGCTTTTGTTATATTCTGTCCTGTGTTCTTTGGAGGAACTGTGTGATAAAATATAATTATTTAAATATATTTTATTGCCATATTGCATACTGCAGACAAACTATTCTTCTGGATTTGGTAGTGAAGCAGCTTGGGTGATCACCTACGTAGAATGATAATGCCAAACTGGTGAACATTTTTAAAGGCATGACTAAAAGATAATAATTCCATTTTAATTCGTGGACAAGGCCATATATTTACCTGTTTCTTATAGCTTACAGTTCTCAGCAGCATGTCTATTGCCTTTGTTTCTTCCAGCATCTAGATATTTAGAGTTAATATTAGCTGGTCCAGAAACCTTTACTGGATCCTCAGTGAAGGTTATTTGCATTTGCTGCTATACATCAGGCTGGTCTGTCTTACTTTACCACATTTTCTTCTTTTCAATTTTTATTCAGTTGTATCTGATTCTTGAAGACTCCCTGGACAAGTCCTTGTAGGTGTTCTTCACAAGGCTTTTGGAAATAGGTTATTATTGCCTCCTTTCTAGGGCTGAGAGAAAGTTATTGGCACAAAATCTATACACTATTAAGTATCACAGTTGGCTCAAATTCAGCCTGATCATGCTGCAATCTAAATCTAACACAGGCTGTTAAGTAGTTTGCATGACCCTGTTCAAGAAAGGTTGTTACAATAAACCCATCAGACTAAGAGGGCTTCCTGACAAATCCCTTCCAGGGTATTCATATGTTGCCTTCAACTACAAATAGTCCTCAATACAACCCTTCATTTAGTGACTGTTTGTAATTACAACTACACTGGAAATAGGTTATCATTGCTTCCTTTCTTGGGCTGAGAGAAAGTTATTGGCCCAAAATCTGCCACCTGGCAGAACTTGAACTCATGTTTTCCCCATTTCTAATTGATATCTTAACCATTACACCAAACTGGCATATTATAAGCTAGTTCAATATTAAATAATAGTTCAATTTTCTCACCCCCACCAATTGACCCCACTCTGCCAATTCACATAACAAAAGAGCAGCTGCATGTGTTTTTAAAAAGCTTTAGAGGACTGTGAAGCTGATTTTGTGAGAGGCTAGCCTGGGGTATATGTGTATCTCAGTAGACATTAATGAAGCTCCTGATTTGTAATCTCCTGTGAATTTATGAAAGCACAAGAAAGCAATTAAATGAGAGAATACACCAGAAAACTTTTCTTCCCCCACAAAGCAAATCAAAGGATGTGACCATCATGGGAGGGGGTGCTTTGTATTTCACACCATTAAGTATCGCAGTTGGATCAAATTAATGGATTATCCCTCTCTTGTGGAAGAAACTGTTTTCTTATTCTAAAGCAGTCTGGAAATTTTAAGGGCTCTAATGAAGACAAAAGCAATGATCAACGCTGCATTTTCCTTCTACTCTCAACACATTCGAATAATTCCTGAGGCCCTGCTAGAAACAATCATGTTTTAACCAAACTAAAGCACACTATTATTGTAAAGTATTAAATACAATGTGTATTTCCACGAATCAGTTTGCATTGTGCCTTGACATCAGCATTAATTCAGGTTTAGAATGCATCTAATGCCAATAAAATTGCTGAATGCCAAAAGAAAAATTGTGGGACAAAAATTGTTGCCTTACTAGAACAATCACAAATCTGGAATTTTTGTTTCAATGTCAAAACTTGTGACATCACAACCCAAGCTTCATTCCTTATGCATGTTTGTATGCTATTGCACTCCACATTCAAAAGGGGCAGAGTTTGCGTTGTGATGGTGTGATGTATTTTGTCAGTTTCCCCTTCTCTAGATGGCCCGGTTTGAGAAGGGCAGCACATTTACAAGTACTACACATTTACAAGTACACATTTATAAGTACTACAAGTACCACATTTACAAGCAGCCACCAAAGAGGACATGGCATGGGGATATGTGAAAGAACTTTCTTGAAGAAGGTCTTGCAGAAGAAGAGATTAATTTGTCTGCCAGAAATAGTAATGCTGCTTCTCCCCTAAAGCTTCATGAAATGAAAGTATTTTTTACATGGTTTTGAAGATCATGAGTTAAAAACTATACAAGCTAATTAACCAGATGATTCACATGAACTTACAGAACTTGCTGGTATTAATACATATCAAACAGATTTCCTACTGTTGCACTTTTGGTTGTTTTTTGGTTTTTCTGTTGAAATTGCAATGAAAATAGTAACTCAACAATCAGTAAAACATTCATTCTTAGCTTCACATAGCAGAGTTTCAGCAGATCCAAATGAAACACTTTTCCTTTCCTCTCCATTCCTCAGTTATCCTTGTCTTTTTTTAACATCTGCATAAAAGCCTATTCATAAAAACATATTTAAACAGACATTTGATTTGTAATTATTAGGAAAAATATTAATATTTGCAGTAATAATATTTTAAGATTTATGTACCACTGTGTTGGAATCCCTAAATCGCATGAATTTTTGGGAGTGCATTAAAAAAAAAAAGTTGTCATTTGTGAAAATTAACTTCTAGCCCAGAAATCTTTGCAAATTCTCTAACTCAGGGGTATCAGACTGGTTTTTATAAAATGATAGCCCATGGGCTAGATGCATCATGCACAAGTCATACCCACCCCAGCTCCACAAAGGCAAAAAACATCACGATATATCATGTGACATCATGTGATGTGATCGAGTTTGACACTAGTGCTATAACTCTTCAAAATAATCAGCTGAATGGGAAGCATTTGAAAGAATCAGAATCATGCTATCTGCAAATAGATTCAAAAGATATGTCTTGACACTCAATTTTATCCTGTAAATCTGATGGTTGGATGTTAGTGCTATTGCAGCTAGATCGACTAATAAAGATAAAAGGAGCATTTCTGCTTGGTACATCTTAAAATTATAATAAAATCTGCACCAGAATTGTTTTGTTTTATTGAGTTTTAATTGGTTCTTACCAATCATTTTATAAAAGCCAGCTCTGAATTTCAATTTGTGCAATATTTGTATTAAAACAATTGTATTTCTAGAGAACCAGTGGCTTTAAATGTATCTAAAGAACACATGATTAATGAAGATGTATTAATTTTTCTAATATGTATATTATTTAATAATTTCTTGATAGTGGTAGATAATATATCTTGAGTTGCAATAAAACCACATGGATTTATAGAATCAATTTTATTTATGATCACTTTTAAATACTTAACTAACAATATACTGTAGATCAGGGATCCCCAACTCCCAGTCCATGGACCGGCACTGGTTCCCAGCATGCCAGAAACCGAGGCTGCACAAACAACGAAGCCCCCTCTGGTCTGTGGAAAAATTTCTCTCCACAGAACTGGTTCCTTGTGCCAAAAAGGTTGGGGGTCACTGGTGTAGATAGTTGAGAAATGAAATGAGCCTATAAGATTTATTTAAATATTAATTGTTGTTGGTCATGGAATATAACCGCTGAAAAAACTTTACTTATATCTTTAGTTTTAGTCACTATTTGGCCACTTCTGTTTTTAATTTCACTCATACATTATATCACATTCATCTGGAAAAAAATATGAATGGCTAGTTGAATTTTTAAATTTTCTACACTGATTTTACCTAAATGAAATCCTGTCAAGAATATTGATGTTATGATAAGTATTTCAAATGCATTGTGGCACTTCAACCTTCTCATAACATGTACCCCCAATCCCCCCCAGACATGTCTGATAGATGGTCTTTCAGCTCCACAGCCTGGGAATTCTAGCAGGTGCAATATAAGCATGGCTGAGCAAAACAGATTAAAAAGGAATTTCTGAATTCAAAAATAAAGCTAAATTTCCTTCAGATCAGACTCAACTTCTGATGACTTCTTCACAAACACATTCATGTAATTTTCTCATCAGCAACCAGCTTGTCATTGCCTTCTTCCAGGCTGTTTTTCAACTTTCCAGACTATCCCACAATCTTGGTATTTCCTAGCAGTTTCCCATCCAAATACTACTTGGGTTCAAATCCTGCTTAGCTTTCCAGGATTAGCTGAGGCCAAATAGCTGCTGCCACCTAGCTGAGCTTGGGCCAAAACCTGAATGCACAAAGTGGGAGAGAGGCAAACTGAAAAATTAACTGTTTTTCATCAGGCCAGTTTGTATCCATATTCACAAAATGTAGACTTCCAGCGTATCTAATCCAGACCTTTTTTCTCACTTTGTAGATTTTGCTCAGTTGATGTTAAAAGATTAATTCTTTGACAGTGGTAACAGATTCAGAAACCTAGCAGAATATTCTGATCTCAGCAGCATGTGACTTTTTCTGTGGAATGGTGATGACATGTCTAAGTTATTATTATTCTCTAAACCGAAGGTAATTTGAGTACCTTCCTTCACATGGTGTCCACATGTGTTTCAGTGCATGCTTCTTTCATATGAGCTGAGAGACAGAATACATTCTAGAGGTTATTAAAAAATTGGCAGAATTCAGACTGATCATGCTGCAGTCTAAATCGAACCCAGGCTGTTAAGTCATTTGCATGACCCTGTTCAAGAAGGGGTGTTACAACAAACCCATCAGAGCAAGGGTCTCCAACCGTGGCAACTTTAAGCCTGGCAGACTTCAACTCCCTGGCTAGGGAATTCTGGGAGTTGAAGTCCTCCAGGCTTAAAGTTTCCAAGGTTGGAGACCCCTGCATCAGAGGGCTTCCTGACAAATCCCTTCTGGAGTATTCATACATTGCCTTCAACTACAAATAGTCCTCAACACAACCCTTCAAGTTCGAAGTTACAACAACACTGGAAAAGGTGACATGACCATTTGTCACATTTACAACCTTTGCAGCATCTAGTCACATGATCAAAATTCAGACGCTTGGCAACTGACTCATATTTATGACCCTTACAGTGTTCTGAGGTCATGTGATCACTTTTTGGGACCTTCTGAAAATAAAGTCAATGGAGAAGCCAGGTTTACTTAATAACCATGTTACTAACTTAATACCTGTGGTGATTCACTTAACATCTATGGCAAGAAAAGTCATAACATGGGGCAAAACTCACTTCACATCTTTCTTGCTTAGCAGCTGAAATGTTTTGGCTCAGTTGTGGTCGTAAGCTGGGAATTACCTCAGTGGTGGGATTCAATATTTTTTTACTTTTGGTTCTGTGGGCATGGCTTGGTGGGTGTGGCAGGAGAGGGCTACTGTAAAATCTCCATTCCCACCCCACTCCAGGGGAAGGATACTGTGAAATCCTATTCCCTTCCCACCCCACTAACTTGCTTTCCAGCTCTGTTCCTCTGTGCAGGGCAACAAAAGAAGACCCAGATGATCAGCTGGGACCTGGGAGGCAGAGAATAAATGGGAACGAAGCCAGTCAGAGGTGGTATTTGCCAGTTCTCCAAACTACTCAAAATTTCCACGACCGGTTCTCCAGAACTGGTCAGAACCTGCCAAATACCACCTCTGGATTACCTGTATTTCTTCCAAAGGTATTCTTATTCCCACCTCTTGCAACAGATCCAGAAATGAACATTTTTTTCTCCTGGGAAACTCTGGAGATCCTACCACAATAAGATAAGCATCTTATTATCTACTTGCTGGGAAAAGAAAAAAAAAAGGATAGTTATATCTCTTCTTTCTAACTATCCAGCAAGAAGACTAATGATGCTGTTGTGCATAACAGTGTAATCTGAGGCAGATACCGTTCTATCAAGAATATACATGTATTATCATTCATACATGGCTGTATACATTGGAGTCCTGAACCCCTGGGTTGTGGCCCGGTCGTGGCCCACAGCTTGTTCGGAACTTGTCCGTGCAAGTGGTGGGTGAGTGCGTGTGTGCATTTGCTCTTGCGCAGCTCCTCTTGTTTGACCAGTGGGAGTGCATGCCCTCCCCTTGCACAAATGGAGCTAGGTGCCTGAGCACGTGTACCTGCCACTCTCACAAAACCATCCCCACTCCCATCTGCTGGTCCTCCAAACTAGAAAGATTGGTGACCATTGCTTTATACATTATGAGGCCTTATAATTGAAAATACATATTTTCCCTGGGTGAAAGAACGAACATAAATTCCAGAAATAAAGAAAGCAAATATAAGAAAGCACAGTTCTGATTGTATAAAGAAAACACAAGGACCATGAAGGAAGAAGTTAAACCAGGCTTCATTTCCTGAATATTATATTATTCAGTAGTAAAGCTGTTAAGCAATAGCAGCAATAGCATTTAGACTTGTATATCTTCCCTTAGCACTTCACAGAACTCTCTGGGCAGTTTACAATGTAAGCATTTTGCATATTGCCCCAATAACCTGGGTCCTCATTTTACTGACCTTGGAAGGATGGAAGGCTGAGTCAACCTTGATCAGGATCGAACTCCAAGCTTTGGGCAGAGTTTATTGCATTCTAATCATTGCACCACAGAATAGGAGTGACCTTGAAGCTTCCCTGGATCATAAAAAAGATACTACCTGTGATGAGTGAAAGAATGACTTGAGGAAGATAAATTTGACACTCAGATGCAAGTGAATATACTGTATATATGGAGATTCTCAATCATCCAGGTTGTGGTTGTCCAAAAGGTTCTTTTTCAAAAGACAATGGGATTTTTTTGTTTTCCTTGAAAAAGTCTTGCTTCCCATCGGAGAAACTTCTCTTCTGAATCTCTTCTGAAGCATACAGTTTGGCTATGCCTATCTGAGAATGGCCGAAGCAGGAAACCCTTCTTCATCCTTCTATTAAGAAGAGATCCTGTGGCAGAATGAATGTGCCAACCTTCACTTTGTAGTAAAGAAGCCAGCTACACAGTAGCTTTCTCCTTCTCAGCTCAGTTGAGGACTGGAAAGAGTAGGCACTCTGCTAATATTAATGACCAGCTCTGGAGGGCTGTAACTGAGAAAGTCACTCTTGTGAGCTGTACCACTGTTGCTGACACTTTGCAGATCTCTCTGCAAAGAAACATAAAATCCTAGTTTCATCCCTTCAGCTCCCTTCAGTCCTGTTCTATGTACATTCTATTGTGAAATTCTTGTTCTTCTGTCCCTTTATCATCTTTTTACTGTTATCTGCATAAGTGCCCTGATCTAGTTTTGAGTCACATAGCCAAGCAACTATGAAAAGAACGATCAGATGGAAAAATGCATCTTTACTGATAGAAGCAATTTCATCTAATTCCATTCAGGTGGGACAGCTACCTGTTTTCCTTCTAGCTGCCAACCTTGCCATCTGGCACAAAGACATCTAAAGAAGCTGCTTTAGACTGGCAGCTTCTTTCATTCTCTGGTCCATGCCTAATCTGAATTGCTCTGCTCTGCTTAGACTCTTATGCTAATAAACCTCAAAACAAGAGTATCAAATGCAATTCTTGGCTCTCTTTAATCGGGAAGAGATTAAATTTGCTCTGTTGCTATAAAATGTTATGCAACATTTAAAAACTAATCTATCATTATGAGGAAACAATATTCAGATTATTAGCTGGCAAGGCAGTACTATCTGTGCTGTTGTCTTTGCAATCGCACAATGCAAGCTTAAGCGCTTTTCCTCAAAAGTCTTAAGTTGCTTGGGCTCCCCCCCCCCACTTTGTGGTTTTCTGTTGACTTTACAGTTCTGTGGTTGTTATTTAAATTCCATTTTTTATTTGTGGGGATTACGATCATTCTAATATGAGATGGATAATAGACAGGGGTGGGATCCGACCGGTGTAACTACCAGTTTGGTGATTTGTGTTTTGCTTGTGGAACATCGTCAGCTATGCTGCCCGGACAGCTGAAAAGCGCTGTATGCAGGTGCGCAGAGTTTGAAAAGCCTCTTTTTTCCTGCTTTTTCAACCTCAGCTGTGCCACGCAAAGCAGATGAGGTTGAAAAAGCAGGAAATAAAGGTCAGGTAAGAGCCCGGGCAGGCAGGTGGTCCAAAACAGCAGCAGACACAGAACCAGTTCTGTGTCTGCTGCTCTTCAGAGCTACCGGTTCTATAGAGCCGGACAGAACCAGTAGAATCCCACCCCTGGTAATAGACTATATAAAAATGAAGAACAAAGGGACAATTTGAATAAAACACTGGCATATGTTTCCCAGGGAAATTCCTTATCATGCCTTTTAGAAAACAAAGGCTTGTTACTGCTTTGTTTTGGACTTCTGGAGCATTAGTATTACATTCAGTAATAGCATGAGAATATTAATCTTTAGCAGAATGAGGGAAGGAGTCTAGGTACCTTTCATGGAGAAATGACTTTTGTTTAACAAGTTTTACTTCTTAGAGAAAAGTAATTTAATTATATAGTTTAATTATATAAAAGTACAAGTTCTTGTCAGCATCTCGGACTCCATTTGGATAACTTTGCTTTGGATGAAAGACTGCATATCATATCCTCACTGAGCCAAGAGGAAATAGGAAATCACAGAACTCAGAACACTACCGCATTCATGTGAACCCTACCAAAGCCCATCAGCCATAACTAATGATGATAGAGGCTCACTTCCAACACACTTCTGTACAGTGTTTCAACATGCATACAGATGCCTGCAATTCTAGAGAAAGTCTATCAAGGTAGGTGGATCAATCAAGGTACATTTATAGATGAGCAAATTCCATAACAAAGAAGTAGTGCAAGATCAGAAGCTGTGGAACTGGCCCATAGAATGGACTAAATGGATAACATCATGATCATGATAGAATAGAATAGAATAGAATAGAATAGAATAGAATAGAATTATTTATTGGCCAAGTGTAATTGGACACACAAGGAATTTGTCTTGGTGCAAATGCTCTCAGTGTACATAAAAGAAACATGCATTCGTCAAGAGTCAAGAATCATCAAGTATAACACTTAATAATAGTCATAAGGTATAATAAGCAATCAAATCATATTAGGAAACAATCAATATAAATCGTAAGGATACAAGCGACAAAGTTACAGTCATACAGTCATAAGTGGGAGGGGATGGGTGATAAGAAGTCATGAAAAGATTAATAATAATAGTAGTGTACACTTTGTAAATAAGTTGAACAGTGTTGAGGGAATTATTTGTTTAGCAGAGTGATGGCTTTTGGGAAAAAAACTGTTCTTGTATCTAATTGTTCTGGTGTGCAGTGCTCTATAGCATCGTTTTGAGGGAAGGAGTTGAAACAGTTTATGTCCGGGATGTGAGAGATCTGTAAATATTTTCACAGCCCTCTTTTTGACTCGTGCAGTATACAGGTCCTTGATGGAAGGCAGGTTGGTAGTAAATTGTTTTTTTTCTGCAGTCCTAATCATAATCATCATCATCATCATCATCATCATCATCATCATCATCATCATCATCATCATATTCCAGGGTTAAAACAGGGAAGAATATCCCTCCCACCATCTTAGTTGAAGTAATCAATAAATGTGCTGCACTAATCAATAGCCTTTCACTTTCATAAAGGCAGTGAGGTCCTTTTGTCTTCCATCCAGGTGGCCTGTCCCTATTTTTTAAAAGCCTTGCTTGTTTACTTTAACAGGGATGCATGAACTGTGGAAACAACATGTTATTTTATGTGTCTAAACAATAACAGCATTTTCAGAATGGGAAATTAACTGTATGTACATGAAATATAGTTCAACTTCTAAATTGGAGCTCAAAGCGTAATGGTTTCATTTAGACTTTGAGCATCTTAGAATCAGTTCCTGATATGATTGCTCTCACACAGTCATCTGGTTTGGGGAGCTGAGTTGATTTATTCTTGACTATGCTCAGGCTTATTAGAAGCTGCAGCAAATCTGGTATTTTCCTTTGAATTGTTATGTCTTTGCACATCTTGCTGGCAATATGTTTTCTTGTTGGCAAGAAGTATGCCTCACCCTGCTTTCTAGCTCCTGGGCTCAAGCCATCTATTATTTCCTCTTTACCCCTCCTGGAACTCCAGGGTATGTTTCTGGAAGTCATCTCCTCAAGTCTGTGTTGCTCAGATCCTACTGCCCCGCACTTCCAATTCAACCACTGTAGCAACATACAATCCTGGTCATCACAGATTGGAATCTTGCTGGCTTGTAAAATGGCTGCCATGCTAGCATTAGATTCAGGGTGGCTTTAAAATGCAGCAGAGGAATGACAGCAGGGAGCTGAGAAGTCTTGGGAGGATTTCAGTATTTTTGTTTACACTTTGTTTCACTAACCTCCCTTATAGAGCTTCCCATCGTAGCATCCTCTGAGTTTCGGTTCCAAACCACAGGCAAATACACACAAATACTTGTACTGAGAAACATCTGTGTGTGTGCTAGCAATTTACTTGGCTTCCTTTTGGTGTGGTGTGAAGGGAAGAGATTTTCCTTACTACTCTAAGGTAGCCCATAGGACTAGATATTGATTGGATGGTATTCTTTTCTGCCTTCTATATTTTGGTTGAAGAGAGAGTAAGTGACTTGTGATTGGCTGAACCATCTTCTTTCCATGATCTCTGATGTTGGAAGGTCAACCAAAGTGAAGACAATTGTGAATTAGTTTTTATTTGACTTGGGAGAGACTGAGGAACAGTGATGCTGGTGTGGAAACATCTATTGCTGGTGATGCTGGCGTGGAAACACAGTCTATTTTTCTTTTGCAATGTTACTGTTTTTATCATCTCTATTCCTCTTCCTTACAAAGGCTGATGAGAAAATGTCTGATTCACTTTGATAGGTTGTTTTTTTAAAAGCTTTAAAACATAGGTGGGGAGTCAAATTTTAATAAAACATAATTAATGGATCTTTTGTTCTAAAATGAAAACATTAAAATGGTTGGTTTTTAAGGGCTTTTTGACTCCAAGTTAATTGTTTCCTGTTAATGTGAATAGAAACAAACATGTTAAATCTAGACTGTTGAAACATATAATCCTCCCACAAAAAAACAAAAACAAAACCCTTATTCATCTTTTGGAAGTAAACAAGGATTGGAAACCTCTTTTGTTTCACAATTCTAGAAGTGCCCAAACATTTACAGCTCTTTCAGTCAAATTCCTCTACAACCTCACTCCTGGTGAACACATCTCTCATCTTCCCCAGATGATTTTCATTGTATAAAACATCCACATCCAATAAACTATACAAAATATAGCATGAGAAAGAAAAAGGGACAGGAAATGACTTTCTTGCATGGGTTTTACATCATATTGCTTTGGGTTGCTATGTTATAAATTTTGAATATGCAAATATATATAGTATACATTATATATTCAATCTTAGACAATTAGCTGGAACATAAACTGTGACTTACTGTTTACTGCTAAAAGTTGCTGGTTGTTGACAGTTCTCCAAAGTTACAACTTTAAGTTTAAAAAAGGAAAAGTTCAGGCTAATAATAATCAATAATTGATTGACAACTTCAGGCACAATTACAAGTACTGAAACAGTCCAGTTGAAACAGTTGGACAAATGGAGAGGAGAAGAAAGTTCTTAGAAACTATACTGGGAAATTAGAAGATATCAATAAAGGAAAATATTTGTAGTTGGGGGTTGAAATGAGGGATCCTTGGTGTTCTCTGAGCTTAGTTATTTTCTTGCAGATGTTTAATTACCCTAACAAGATAACATCATCAGTTCTTATAAGGGGTGCTCTTTGCTATCAGTTTATATTCTGGTGACTTGCCTGTATACTGGGAAATATTGAAGAATTTTTAGATTGAGATAGCTAAGAAAAACAGGGGTAGTTCGGAACATTCTGAAGAATAGAAAACAACATGGGTCATGGTGATTTCTCTCATTATAGTGTTATTAGTCAGATGGAAGCTTCCATAGGAAAAATAATAATGAAATTGCTACAGCTGGAGGTTGGCATTATTAGATGTAATGTTCTATAGATTGTAGATCATCACCTTTAAAGCTTCCCTAATTCCCCTCTCCCTCCAAATGAAAGTCTAGAAAAGAAAAACAATTGGACAAACTAAAAAAGATGTTGTACAGAACGAGTACAGTGATAAATGCAACCCAAGAGGAGGAAAAAAAATGATGCCTGTTTACTTGGTTCTGCAATCAGATAAGCTTCTGGCATTATTAAAGACAAATCTACTATAAGACAATGAAATAAATTTAGTCAAAACTAACAATTGTAGATGGATTGGGGTGTTGTCATAGCCTCACACGCTATATCTGCTGAAATATATTCCTCCCATCTGAAAATATTGAATTCAGTATGTGCCATAATCAGATTTTGAGCATCATACCTTTTATGGTATGCCACAAATAACTATCTTTTTTTCTTTTTACCTCCCTGATTAGATGAGAAACATATTCTAAAGTGGAAAAAAAATGACTACGGGAGGGCTACATCAAAATGCTGAGGTTTATCTGTTGAGTAAGGAAGAGGGAAAAACTCCTGTATAATTTATGGATACACTATCCATCATATGAAATGGACAAGGTCAAAATCTCATACAATGTTTAAACCTGATCAGTTGTCCTTTTCTAGCTTCCTCGGAATAACTTATCAGCTCTGTGTGGAATCGACCATTGCTAAAGGTACATCTGAGAAGAAAAATGTAGGGTTTCTGATGTAAGAAAGGATTCTGATAAGCCCTTTATGAAACTACCTCTACTCAGCTATCATTGAAGGACTGGAGTAACATTTTACATTCTTAATATGGAGGTGAAGATTGCCAAACTGCCTGTTAACATCTCAGCCATCCTAACTTTTAGTTAGCAATTGGACAGTAAATCAATTCCATCTCTACAGAGCACATCTTCATAGCTTAAATTGCCATAACAATGTGGTTATGTGTGTAACTGTTTCTGTTATTTTTGCCTGTCATATAACTGGCATTTTTTGGGAGGTAATAATAATTATAGACAGTTTGGTATAGAAATGATGTGATAATAAGAATTTAAAGTATTCCATAAAACTTCATAGAAGAAAGTAGTTCTGGAAAAGAACTACAAAACACTAATTATATCCTGAGTATGATTGCACTAACATTTAAGCTGATTTTTTTTGTTAATTTCAAAAATTACTGTAGTCAACAGCCTAATATCATAGATTTAAATAACAATATTAGTTTAATTATTAAACTTTGAAGAGACATAAATTTTTCTGTGAAAATATATATTTTCAACATTGTAGCCACATGTCAGGGACCAATTTAAAATATTTAAATTAAAGTTCAGTGTCTTGTTAGCAAATAAGAATTTTGTATGTATTGCTTACTTCTATTTGTTTGTTGTCAGACAAATGTTTGAGATTTCTTCCAAGTTTTAAAGAATTTAATTGCTTTCGCCTAATGTTCCCATTTAGTTGTAACTATCAATGTTGCTGAGTTTACTGGTTGAAACAGTAAAGGGACTAGTTATAAAATGTGAATTTAAACAACTGATCTGCCTTGGCTACAGTTCCTCAAAGCCAAAAATTGGGAGGTTGAGCTGATTCTTTTCATTGGTTTTCCAAGGTTGGTGATGAGCAAGTCATGAAACATAAATCTTTCATCTACAATGTTTTCTTTCCTTTACTGAGAAAACTCCATCTATAACAATAAACCACTTCATATTACTTCTTTTTAAAACATTTATTGATCCAACCAATACCTCCAGAATTCCCTAATGTTCCTCTCGCCTTGTTCTAATTAAGGCAAACTATGCTTAGTTTCTGACATCAGCCACAGTCACCTGGGAATTGCCACTTGCTGAGGTATTGAGTTAAAACAGCTAATGATAGAAGTATTGGAATTTGTAAAATAAGTATATTAGAAAACATTGTTTCATTTTTTTATTACTATAACTCATTGGCTCCAGTGGTTATATTCCATGTGCAAATACACTGATTGTTTCAAATACTGGACTATTATATTTTTTGGTCAGCTCTAGGATAACTCATCTCATTCCAAATTCTGCCAATGATTTATATGAAGAGCAGATCCTTGCCAATGGGGCAAAACCACATCTGGAGGGCCACAGATTCTCAATCTCTTTTATCCTGCCCAATATTTTTAAAGAAAACTATACTATTCTTTGTAGCTTGTTTGATAATGAAATGTAATTTTAGGTAAGATTTGTTGTCACCTAGACCTGTGGATGCAACAAATGACTAGATCCTAAATATTTTCCCTTAATCAATCGCTTATGGGCCGCCTGTGGATCCTCCTTTATACTTGTAGTTTGGATTAGTGACTATTCCTCAAATTGCAGTACTTTTAAAAGAGCCACATGGTTTGTATATGCCAAAGCTGTCACAATGACTTGTTGCCTTTGGCTAGCCAGCTTGGTTGCAGTAACAGATGTGTAAAAAAGGATCTTTGATATATATTTGAAAGGTTAAATCTTATTCTTTTTATATAACCACCTTCTTCAAAATAACATCTAGAATTCCAACTGAATGCTTTATGGTATGATTAAAAAACCCAGATAATATATTTATAACAAGAATAGGTCAATGTTTTCCTATTATGGGAAGGATAAAATAACTAAAATCAATAAATCTACACATCATAAATGTAACTTCAATCTGCAACATTGGAAAAATTATTAGCAGAACCTCATGATGTCTGGATGTTATAGCTTGTAAATTTCTCCATACATGTGTGTGTAGTTATGTACATACTTGCTATTCACCCCCCTTCTAGAATTCTGTGAACACACTCCATAGAATGTGTATTTGATTCTCCTTTCATTTTATAGACAGACAGACAACAGGGATCTTCTGAATACATGGCTTTCTGGTATTATACTGTGCCTCTCTTTCCAAATAGCTATTGGCAGAGAAGAACAATTTACCATTTTGCAAATTCTTCATATGTTCCTGGGCGGGATTATGGGTTGATTAAAATCAAGACAAGGGATGAATGCCTGTTTGTATGTCATGTTTTTGACACCCCAATTATGGATGGTGGTGGTCCTGTGATGATTTTCCACAACCAACTACAGTTGTAGCAAAATGTTCTCCCTCTCTAAAATTAGTATGAGCCACCCAGAAGCTTGCAGGAAAGGTTCAAAAACAGCTCTGTGTTTTTGTGACTGCTGGAAATAAAGGTAAAGGTTTCCCCTGTCCAGGTGTGTCTCACATTAAGGGGCGGAGCTCATCTCCATTTCCTAGCTAAGCGAGCCAGCGTTGTCTGAAGATGCTTCCGTTGTCATGTAGCCAGCATGATTATATGACGAGAACACGAGATATATGGAACTCTGTTAACTTCCCACTAAAGTGATACCTATTTATCTACTCGCATTTGCATCCTTTTGAACTGCTCAGTTGACAGGAGCTGGGGTAAATAACAGGAGCTCATCCCATCGCATGATACTTGGGTCTTGAATGTGGTCTGTCAGATTTCTAGCTGACAAGCTCACCATTTTTAATCACTGGCTGCTGGAAATGGCCTTTGTCTAAATTGCTGCATGACATTAGACAGGCCAAGCAGTTGATCTCTCTTGCCTAGGAGCTTAACAACAAAAAACTGAACACAAAATGGATGCTTATGAATCCTCTTATGCTAATACGGGAAAATAAATGGGAAAATACTGGAGAGTGAATATTTAATTTTCCGGAGTTCAATAGCATTTTCAAGTATAGTTCCTTATTCTTTTAGAGAGGCTAAGTTTATATATAAAAATACAAACTAAGCTGCTCTGAAATGGAAGAAAAGAAATAAGAATGACAATCACACCAAGGAAAAGAAGGGATAGTAGAAGAGAAATTTGGGTAAAAATGACATAAAATATGTCCATGCTCCAAGGCCAGCATATTATTTTTAATAGTTACTAAAAGGAATGATTAGCCCTTTATATTGTTTGTTAAGCTATAACAATAGCACTTTAGACTTATATACCACTTCATGGTGCTTTACAGCCCTCTCTAAGTTGTTTACAGGTCAGCATATACCCAACAATTTGGGTCCTCATTTTATCCACCACAGAAGGATGGAAGGCTGAGTCATCCTTGAGCCTGGTGAGATTCGAATTGCCAAATTGCAAGTAGCCAGCAGTCAGCAGAAGTAGCTGCAGTACTGCATTCTAATCACTGTGCCATCATGGCTCTTAAGCAATATATTAATTTAGCTCTTAAACAATATATTAAATTAGTTACTCTTAGGAACATAAGTTTTTATCTTAAAGTGATTATTTGGTGACGCAGCCAGTTTCTCAAAGTAGAACAAGTTTGACAAAATTGGGATGAATGAGGTTTTGAAAGTTAAGCAGGATTGATATATCTAAAGAATTCTGAGTAGTATACTTTCTTTCAGATAACAGATAATCAGATTTGGAAGGTCTCTGATTATAGGTCATCTAGTTCAATCCCCCGCCCAAGTGGGAGACCCTACACCATTTTTGACAAATGGCAGTCCAATCAATTCTTGAAGGTCTCAAGTGATGGCGCTCCCACAACTTCCGAGGGCAAACTGTTCCATTGGTTGATTGTTCTCATTGTCAGAAAGTTTCTCCTTATTTCCAGGTTAAATCTTTCCTTGGTCAGTTTCCATCCATTATTCCTTGTCTGGCCTACAGGTGCTTTAGAAAAAACTTGACCCCTTCCTCTCTGTGGCAGCCCCTCAAATATTGGAAGGCTGCTATCATGTCTCCCCTGGTCCTTCTCTTCATTAGACTAGCCAAGCCCAGTTTCTGTAACCATTCTTCATATGCCTTAGTCTCCAGTCCCCTAATCATCCTGGTTGCTCTTCTCTGCACTTTTTCTAGAGTCTCAACATCTTTTTTATAATGTGGTGACCAAAACTGGATGCAGTACTCTAGGTATGGTCTTACTAAGACTTTATAGAGTGGCATTAGTACCTCACCTGATCACAATTGTATCCCTCTGTTAATGCAATTTAGGATTGCATTAGCTTTTTTGGCAGCTGCTGCATATTACTGTCTCATATTTCACTTACAGTACTATTCAAGACTTTTAATATATTTAGAAGTATAATTTATTTTACATGGGGAGGCTTAGACAGCCTTTGAGACATCATTTTGAAAAGTTATATTTAACTAGCCACTGTATTTATTTTTATACTTATACCACCTGATGCAATATGATATTTTTGTCTCAAAGTAAGTATTCTATAATTGTTAGATTTAGTAAGCAAACTGCAGTTTTCATATAAAGCAAGTGTAAATTTTGGGAGCATCAGCTTAATTGTTTTATATTTCCTCTTGTTTCTTTAAACCAAGGGCAAACATTAAAGTAGCATAGGAATTGATATCATGTATGCTTTCCAGAAAGAAAAATCTGTCCATTAAAAGTAGGAATGAATTAATTTACATTAATTACATTTGAATCAGTTATCATCCACGGCATTTAGAATAGCGCCTCTTTTTTGGTGAATTAGATATTGTTAGCAATTTTCTCTCTGAGGATCTTTAATTGCTTTTGAATTAGACTCAGACTGTAGAGATATTGTTGATAGCTCCTGAAAGTTTTGAATGTTTTGCTCATAATCTGTACAGACATGACCTTGTTTTGTCCAGATCTTCAGGTCTGAAAATCATTAAATATTTATATTTGCATATCCTTATTCTTTTAACAGCTTATTTGCTTGTTGAATTTGTGTCCCATCAGAATCTCATGACTCTTAGAGTATATGATGCAATCAAGGAAAGGAATTAAGATATATATGGTAAAAATAAAATAATTAAAAGCTAAATAAGGAAATATTCATTTATTTTTTGCATTTGAATAGCCATAATCATTATCATAATATAGTCATAACATTAGTCTACATATATATTAATAATTAAAAAAGTGAAACAGAGCATCATTGGAATGTTCTCTATAACAGTTCAGATGGTTTAACTTTGATTTATATTTTTACTTGTAAGTTTTAAATTGTTTTTCATTCTGATTTTAATATACAATTTTCTTCATATACTTATATGGCTTTATTGTGATGTTGTAAATCACTCAGAGTCACTTATGTAAGATGGATGGTGTGAAAACTTAACAAATAATACATACCTTTTCAGTTATACAATAATATTTAAAAAATTGTCACCTCAAAGTTATGTGACAAAGGTCAACAATTTAGATCAGAATCATGATCTAGGAAGAGAATACCATTCGCAGGACCTTGATTTATTGGTTCTTCTCTTAAATATAGAATGTTGTATAAGGAACATTTTTAAAATACATTTCAAGTAAATTCAGTCCTTTGCAGTCTAAATTAGAAGGAGGAAGCAAAGATGAAAGAAACATTGATTCATCAATATGGTTGTACAAACAAGATTTGAGGGCAAATAAGATCTGACTGCAAGGTTATGTTCAGTTGTGTAGGTCCAGGTATGGAAAGAGTCAGAAAAGCAGAAGAAAAGGTAGTTTGATGAATTCTAAAAAGTATGTTGCATCAGAAAAAAAGAAGAAAAATTAAATGCAGAGATATAGGAGTTGGAGAAACATGTAAAAAAGAAGAATTTGTGTTAAACACCGCAAGATGAAAAAGAGACTAAGAGGAGAATACTGAACATATTTGCTTAGTGCATTCTACTCAGGGAACCACCTTGAAACTCTGATGTATATTTTGCATCTTTGAGGCCTGGAAAAATTTGCCACTATCATGTTATTAAAAGTTTTCATGAAGCCTCATAACATTCCAGCAGTGAGTTGAAGATCCTTAACGAGATGATTATAGTATATCCTTTCCAGGAAACAGAGTGAATGTTCTAAAAAAGAAGAACTGATACTACGAGGAATTGATACTGATATTCATAAAGAAAACATTCCCTGACTCCTGATGGGACCAAACTGTTTGAATGTTCTTTCCTAGGAATACCAGACAATATGGTGCAACTGCTTTTATGTCCTATTTATGGGATTCTTTCAAGCAGCTGTTGGACACTGAAGAGAGCAGAATGCCGGGATTATATAAGGCTTTGATCTATTTGGCAGGACTGTTTTTCAGCTCATGATTTGTTGTTGTTAATCTTTAGATCCACTTGGTTTCCCTAGAGTATGGCGACTTCTTTCCCATAATCTTTTCAGAGCTGAGATAAGGCCCTCTTGGACATTTATGGTGAAACAGATGGCAGTTAGAGTCCACTAGCTAGTCATGGTCTCCAATCATTCTTTTTCTTTCTTGTGAGGTAATCTTTTCTTCTTCATCTCATTACCAACATCTGACCTGATGGCGCTTGATAGTTTATCAGCCCCCAGGCTCACAATGTTAACACAGCCAATCTGTACAGAGACCTTGAGAAAGATAGTAGCATATTCACAACAGGAGGAAACTGCCAACAGAAACAGTTCCTGAATTTGTTCCCAAACAGGATGATTAAAAGAAAAAAGGAGGAAAAAAAAAGAATTTCATTCAGACCACACACAAATCTTCTGGCTTGCATGTGGAGCCTCTAAGCATATACTTGCTTTACCCTTGCTGTATAAACAGCAGGCTCAGAGATCTTCACACGGGTATATGTATTATTTTTGCTTAAAGCCTTTTAACTCAGCAGTATAGCAGTAATATTAAAAAAAAAGAATTCAGAAATACCTCGACAAAAAATTTGATTCTGGAGAAAATTAAGATAGCATAAATTAGAGATCATCCTTAAAATTCATAAATTATGCTTTTGAGTAAGATACCTAGGTAGTTTTTTTTTTTAAAAAATAGGTACTATTGTATCTTGTTAAAATAAATGTACAAACATATGATCTTAAATATTTTATATGTAGACATGTGTTTTAGCTCAGGAAAATTTAATTAACCCAAAATAATGTAGCAGTAATCCTATGCACACATATTTGAGTTTTCAACTTAATTAATTGGTACTGATTTGCTTCTCAGTAAACAGATTTAAGATCATACGTCACAGCTATGTCACCGGTGGAATTTTCAAGGTAGAATACCTTGTAAAAGATTAATATTGATGAAGTGATTAAATTGTAAAAATGCCCCAAATAAACCAGGACAAGAGAGGCTGCTGTTGTCTGAAAACAAATGGCTTCTATAAATTCCAGAGACAATGTGAAGACTCTATGGGAGTTTTGGAACAGCTGTTTAATAGTCAAACCCAACACCTTTAATAAAATCAAGGTGGCAGCCCATGAAAATATTTGTGGTCCAGTAAATCTGATACTGTTGCTGAAAGAAACCCTTAGGCCTCTTGACCAGCCTTCAACAGAAGTGATTATGGTACTCATTCCTTCTGCAAGGCCCTTAGACAAGGGCTGAAAACTCCTATAGACTACTACCATAGCTTTGATATTTTAAACCAATTATCAACTTCAAAGGAAACAGAAAGTTGAATTTAACCATTTGCACAGGTCACATGACAGAAGATTATATTTTAAAAAGAAATGTGCTTTCTTGTAGTAAAAAAATTGTATATGTTGCCCATAATATTGAAAAGTATGCTGTTCAATGAATTAGCACTGGGAGCAACATGAAGCAAACAAGCATGATGTTATTTTATGCTGCATGTCATCCCTTCTTCTTCAGAAAACAGAATTGTGGATGGGGAAGGAGAAATGAATTTCATAGGCAAATTGCAAATCGGTCTGAAGATAGTTCTGAATATTTGATATATTTCAGAATTAAATTACATCAAAGAATGTTTTTTTAATTATCCCATAGATCAGAATAACACAATAATGCTTTCAAATAAGATATTTTTGTGGAAAGAATACAATAATAAGGAATCATCATACATACTCTGAAACAAGGCAGAAATAGCAAATTGCCTCAGAAAAAAATTTCAACTACGGAATCAGTTCACGGAAGTGGAAAGGAACTGAAAAGATAGATTATAAACCTGGAACTCAAAACAAAAGACTGGCTTGAATGGAAATTCAAAGCAAAATAGCCACAACATAAGACTACAGTATTGAAGACTGTCGAATTTCATTATCTTGCATGTGAAATTTCTAAATTCCTGACAAGTTATTCTATACAAAATTAGGCAAAATCAAATTTTCTAATCTTACCTCTTCCCTTCTCTTTTCCCTATCCCTACCTCTACCCTTTCTTCTGCTCAGAGGTGGTATTCAGCAGGTTCTGACCAGTTTTGGAGAACTGGTAGGAAATTTTGAGTAGTTTGGAGAACCAGCAAATACTACCTCTGGCTGGAGGTTTTACAGTATCCTTCCCCTGCCATGCACACCAAGCTGCACCCACAGAACCAGTAGCAAAAAAATTTGAATCGCACTACTGTTTCTGTTGCTTAAAAATGGAGAGCAAAATATGGTTTTGGCTGACTTAGTAGAGCCTTTGCCTATTTTTCAACCACTTTGGTTCAGAGTGTCCTGGACTTTGGAAACAAACAGTGGCCAGATGTGAAAGGAAGAATCTAGTTCCATGACAGCAGAATTTGAAAAATTTAAAATTTTTTATAAAATATTTAAAAATACCCTCTTTGACATATTTCTCTATGAATGTTATGCCATGCTCTTTCCTCATGTATTCTTCCATTCTGTTGGCTAGTATTAC
Organism: Laticauda laticaudata; assembly: GCA_004320025.1. Classification (NCBI taxonomy): domain Eukaryota; kingdom Metazoa; phylum Chordata; class Lepidosauria; order Squamata; family Elapidae; genus Laticauda; species Laticauda laticaudata. The sequence goes on from BHFT01063493.1 coordinate 24,160, forward strand.
CTGTTAATTTTCAGATGGAGAACAATCTTTGCTTGGAATATTTATCTAATCTTTTAATGGCTAAAATATGAAAGTTCCTTCTGCTTATTTTGAGGGTTGGTTCTTCAAGAGAACCAAGTTTCCCAATAAACTTTAACATTTGAAAACATCTTAAAGTCTTTCTCCTCTGCTTCTGAATATGTCTCTGCCCTTTTTGTTCATTTCTGGATTTGGTATTGACAGTTCAGTAGTAGAATGGTAGTTGTAATATGATATTAATATTAACAGTAAATCACTTTAAAACATAGGCATGGTAGACAGTATTGTTCAATAACATGATCATGGCTTATATGTATGAATCAGCCTGTTCAAATCAGTAGTTTTGTGTGACTTGATCCCAATTAAAACACATAAGTTTTTAGATGCAAATTTCACATATGCTACTGATACATGAGTTGTGAAGTAGAGAACATACATTAGGATTAGGTTTTCATAGTTCAATTTAAGTCATTGCAATAGTAGTCTCAGAAAGTACATGACATTAAAAAACAACCTGAATTTTTTTTGAGAAGATATAAATTAAACTGGATGGAAGGTCTTGAATCGTTGGCATCTAATAATTGTTGGCATCTAATAAGATATGTCATTATCTTTAAGAACAGTTCCAGTTATTGGAATATTTGATAAACATTAAGCAGTAAATATTATTTCCCCTAAAACATAAAAATGTACTCCACAATAAATTTTCATCAAAGTTATGGCATCCTAAAGAGCAATGTTGAGACAACATAAATAGAAACGTTAAATATCTAAAATGTTTTTTGAAGACAGTAACATTGATCTTGTTGAACCTTTCAAGTTTTCAAAGATATATGTGGTTGCATGGTTGTAAACTGGGAATGTCAAGATATTTAATGCTTGATTTTAATCTTCTTTACACCAGGTTTACTGAGTTCTATGGATATTATCTACGTATTATTATACCAATATAAATGATACCAGGGTCGGGTCACTCCAGGAGACAGTAACATAAAAACTCCAGGCCAAGTTCAAGTTGCATTAAAGTCACGGCTGAGAAAAGAAAGCAGCTGGAAGAAAGTACATGTAGTATGTATCTAAGGCACAAAAGTATATAGAACTGAAATAAATATCAAAGTTAAAAGAATGGTTGGCAGGAGCAGATCATTCTGATATGGTCAAAACCCTTTAGCTGTGTTTTTATGTTGGAAAATGACTTAGTTGCTAGTTAGCAATAGCAATAGCACTAAGTCTTAGACTTACACATCACTCCATAGTGCTTTACAGTACTCTCTGAGCAGTTTACAAATGTCAGCATATTGCTCCCAACAATCTGGGTCCTCATTTTACTGATCTTGGAAGAATGGGAAGCTGAGTTAATCTTGAACTCTGTCAGGATTGAACTCCAGGCTGTGGCCAGAGTTAGCCTACAATACTGCATTCTAACCATGTGCCACGACAACTTAATTGCTAGTTCAGTCACCATGGCCCTTTGATCTTTATATCATGGAAAAAACTCCAATCATATGTTGATCTTTACGGTACATCTTAATATTTTAATTCATGGAATGGGACTTTGCAGGTCACAGAGCTCCTCCTCATGGTGTTGCATATTTTAGGAAGGCTTTTGCAGATGTTATATTATCTCTGAACCTCATATATACATGTTGTTGCAGATGATTTGCTCTTGCCTCTGCATCTATGCCCATACATAGACCACTGGGGAAACTCTTCAGAACCAGGTCCTAAATTTTCCAGAGGACAATGGCTTTTTTAACATGTTCAAGAAGACATCTTTCATCATGCTAACATGCTTTGAGAAGCACCCATGGGTGGGATTCAAATTTTTTAACAACCGGTTCTGTGGGCATGGCTTAGGTGGTGGGCATGGCTTGGTAGTCATGTGACTGGGTGGACATGGCTTGGTGGTCATGTTATTGGCTGGGCATGGCCAACTAAATATCATTCACATCGAGGCATGCATCTCCTTGTCTGGCCTTTCAAGACAGTGGGGATGCTGCAACAGTTGTAAGTGTGAGAAATGGTCATAAGTCACTTTTTTCAGTGCCATTGTAACTTTGGTCACTCCACACAAGCAAAGTACCAGTAAAGGAGGGGAAAAAAACTCCAGAGACCTCTCTTAACGGAGAGGCAATTTCTGTAAGCAACACCAGAATATTTCTTTCCTGCCTTCCTTACAGGATTAGGCCAGTAATTTCTTCTAACAACCGGTTTCCCGAACTGCTTAGAATGTTAACAACCGGTTCTAGCAAATGGGTGTGAACTGGTAGAATCCCACCCCTGGAGGCACCTCCTCAAAATGCTTTGCACAACCCTACTATTTTCATTCATTCCTTCTCTTTAGAAACCTGTACTTCAGATTTCAAGCATATTTTAAATGTCAGATCTGCTCATTATCTTCAAGCATTCCACCCAATTAATTCTAGTTCTAGATTACTAATCTCTCTCTCTCTCTCTCTCCCTCCCTCCCTCCCCCCCTCTTTCTCTTATATTTAAGTTGTACATTGCAGCAAGGATGCCCAACCTGTGATATTAAGCCCATAGAGTGAAGTGATGGAAATCTCAACCCTCTTCTTCCATAAATCCTCTGGGCCTACAGTATATGCTCTGGTCTCTCCTTCCTGCCTTGGTGAAATTGTTTGCTGGTGACTGCTATTTTACAATGCACCATCTAGAATAGGGGTGTGTCAAACTGGCGGCCTGTGGGCCAGATGTGTCACGTGCAGGCCACGCCCACCCCAGCTCTGTGAATAGGAAAAATACTGTGAAACATCACGTGAGGGCAATGTGACATGGCGAGTTTGACACCCATGATCTGGAACCACTATTTTCCATTGCACCATCTAGCATTACAGTCAAGCAATCTTGATATAAATGTTACCATTCTTTATCACTGGCCTCTACTTCATTTTCAGGCTTTGTTGCTTGGAAGAAATACATTGGGAATTCATTGCTGTTGTGTTTTCAGAATTATCAGCGTGCACATCTATGTATAAAGTACATTTTTGTTTGGTCCTAAATGTTTGATGTAATTTGACATTGAGAATGATAAATTCAACTAGCGATGGCTGAAATCTCCAGTTCATATTTGGACTTCCTTGTTTCTGTTTTACTTCATTACCCACAAAATATGTGAACATTCCAACAGGTCAGCCAGCCTTTTAAAATGGGAATTCTCTCTCCCCATCTCCCTCTCTCCCTTTCAGCTAGTTCATAAAGTTTGAACATTAAGTCTAAACCCTACCAGCTTACTCCACTGGTAGGATTCAAATTTTTTTACTATCGGTTCTATGGGCATGGCTTGGTGGGCATGATCTGGCTTGGTGGGCATGGCTTGGTGGGTATGACATGGGGAGGATATTGTAAAATCTCCATTCCCTCACCACTCCTGGGGAAAGGTTACTACAAAATCCCATTCCCTCCTCACCCCACTAACCTGCTTTTCATCTCCATTCTCTCTGCAGGACAACAAAAGAAGACCTAGCCGATCAGCAGAGGAGGCAGAGAATAAATGGGGGTGGGGCCAGTCAGAAGTGGTATTTACCGGTTCTCTGAACTATTCAAATTTTCCACTACCGGTTCTCCAGAACTGGTCAGAACCTGCTAAATGCCACCTCTGGTTTACTCCCTCCAAGTTATATGTGAAACACATTGTAATAGCCATATTTTGTTCTAACAGAAATCTATCCCATCATATGTGCTATCCATTTTCATTGATACATGGGAGCTCAGTATTTAGCTAAGATTCTAGCCAAAATGTGTTTATTATGCAAATCATATAAAAATCTTTCTATGTTCAAAGCAGTGCAATGCATGTAGTACTAAATATAACTATTCCAAATTATATATAACAAATGTTCCAATAAATGATGCGTAATACTATTAAAGACAAAAAGGAAAAGCATAAAAAGGGACATATGCAGAAAGTAACATATGCTTTTTGGAACTCATAATCTAAATTATACAGTAGAAAGAACCAAAAGAATGGAAGAGAGAAGGTGAAAAATTGTAAAAAGGAAGATATGCATGCAACAGAAAACCATCTTAGCTAATGTAATAACACATTTGGGTTCAGTTTATTAAGAAAAGGATATAGTTTAGGAAGTTTGAAAATTCCAGCCTTTTCCTCTAAGATGTCACTTTATCTCCATCAAGGATGGAGTCTTCAATAATCTAAAATAATACTATCACCACCATTAGTAAATGCTCCCTCTGGTTACAAAAATTTTAAAGCCACATTAATTAGAGTCTCCCACAATATTAGTGACAGTCAATTTTCATGCCCAGATTAGGTATTTATAGAAAGATATACCTGAATTATTGTGGATTTTGCATGCATGATCACAGTTTTTACTGTTATTATAATTGCAAAATAATATATTATTTCCTCTTGTTACGATGTACCTTTGTGCCTATGATATTATCTTCTTTCTGGTATTTCTGCCTTTTTGAAAAGTTTGGTGGGGTTCCTTAACATACATTATATGTTACAAAGGTACATTGATTTTTGTAAATGAAAAAAACACCCAAATTTCAAAGCAATTGGAATACTTCTCCAGGTGGAATTAGTATTTTAAATTCCTATATGAAAAGAAATGGAAACATTCAAACTAGGAGATGGAGGAGGTACTTGTCTAGTTGTCCTGAAAGACAAATAATTAATAGTGGGTCTTTCCCTAGAATCACCAGGGGATGGCAGCCTAAGGCATTCTTGGGTTGTATGTTGTTCTTTTCTGTGAAAGAATCTAACTTTCTTTTAATGTCTTCCTTTTCCTTTGTTCGTTACTAAACTTTCTTGAGAATTTTTTTTATTAAACTTATCAGAGTTTGAAGTACAAATAAAAATAGAAGGAAACTGGGGAGAGGAAAGGAGGAGAGAGAAAAGTATAGGATTGCGGAGAAAAAAAATTGACTTCTAATTTTTTTCATTGCAGTAGACTAAAATAGATGTTGTCCATGGGGTTGTGATGGGTCAGACACGACTTCACAACTAACAACAACAAAGACTAAAATAATATTATTATGGCATTTTACTTTTACATATTGAATATATACTTGCCATTTCTATAACAACCAATTTATCTACTCAGCAAAACCCAAAGTCAAAGTTTCATTTGGTTTTCTATCTCAAGCACAAAATTCAGAAGTGGTTTCCAAACAGAAACAAATCTGGACGATCCATTTTAAAGACTTTTTTGAACTGTTACCTCTTTTAGTTAAACATTCAAAACTTTAGTCACTGAATTCTGCTGCTATTTGTTTCTTTTTCCTCAATGGCATTTCTATATTTTTTAAACAGGAATCTTTTACATGGGACCTACCGTATATACTCGCATATAAGCCGACTCTAAAACTCAAAAAAAAAAAATATCAAATTAAGGGGTCGGCTTAAACGTGCATAAATCACACAAACGAACTGACATGACGCCACTTCTCAGATCACGCAATATCATTGACATTACCATTCAGTCATACATACAGCCATAAAAATTGAGACTGCACTAAATAAAGTTAATTCCGACAAACTACAACTCAATTTCAATATTAATTTTAACTGTACCTCAAATAAAATGCAACATAATTACGTCTAATTAAGCACATTTTTTTTACTCTGGGCGCCTTCATTTTGCTTTTTCTATCATCGGATCATAACATGCTGTGATTGGTTAGTCATTCACGTGACCACTTTCGTGTTTGCGATCGTCACGTACAACATCAGAGTCTTTACATACTGGGTAATTAACTTAATATTGTTTCCTACACAAATGCTTTGATAATGAACCTTCATCAGTGCATTGCATATTGATACTCTTTTGTTATTAGCCCAAACAACACAGCATGGTATTTGAGGGTTGGCTTACATGCGAGTTTTTGCAAAATTCCTCATTTTGGGGCAGTTTTTTAAGGATCGGCTTATACGCGAGATCGGCTTATATGCGAGTATATACGGTACATGTCAATTGTCACTCTTAAATTGGGCTTAACATGTAGAGAACTATATTTCTGATGGTGGTTTTCAAAGTGCACTTGAAATCAATGAATGTTTCCTAGGTTGTTCTGACATATATGTTTTGCATCATACTCATCAGATGTCATACTACATGTTTCACATAGGCAGAATATGGGCTATAAATCCCTTTCTCACTATCCATTTGTATATCATTTTGGTTAAATGAGTGACCATATTGATCTAACTCAGCATGAACTGGGATGTTGAAAGAATTTTGATTAAATTTGAACTTTTCACTGAGCAACTCATCCAAAAAAATGTGGATTTTGTAGGCCGATCCTAAAAGCCTTCAGCTCCTTTTAGATTAATGGAGGAAAATATTTGTAGGTCTGAGTTAAACTGTGGGGTCCTTGGTGCTCAGAGAGCTTGGTCATCTTCTTGTAGACATTTCATTACCCAACTATTGAAGATGTTACCTAGTTGGGTAATGAAATGTCTTCAGGAAAATAACCAAAATCAAAGAGCACCAAGGACTCTTCTCTTACCACGCTTTACTGATAGTAAATGTTTATTTTATTTCCTTTTTCCAGTAGCCCTTGGGTTTCAGTTTTTAATATCCTGAAAATCTAAGGTCTGCATGAGAAGTACTATATAGCAGAGGACCTCAACTTTGGCAATTTTAAGGCTGGTGGATTTCAACTCCCAGAATTCCTCAGCCAGCATGCAGATTTCCTTTGAACCTTTCCTTTGAACCTTTCCAGCAAAAACTGAAGGAACATTTGTTCTTTAATTACCTTAAGTCACCTGGAGGACAAAAACCAAAGAAAGCACAGTACTGCAGAAATGGGATCAATTATTCTTCACTGTCTGGCAAGCAATACAAGTTATTTGGAACTGACCATTGGCATCTCTTCTTTGTACCAGGACACAGAAATGGGAAAAAGCAAACAATCGCAATTTAATGTGTAAAGAAAAAAACATTCTTACTGGAAACTCTTAAGATAGCTTCTTTGTGTCTGAGGCAAAAAGACATTAAGAGGCAGTTGTATTTTTTAAATTTAAATGAGAAATGATCTCTTCTCTAAAGTGGCATTTTGATCATAACTCACTCTTCCTAGGGAGACATGATAGTGTGCTTCAGTACTAGGAATAAATAACTTAAAGCAAAACCAAAACTATTTCCACTTGCTCCATCTGATGCTGAGCTAATCTGGGTCTGGGAAAGATAAAGGCTGGTGGGCAAGGATTATCTGGGTTTAAATTCCTCAAAATACCAAACTTTTGTTACTGCTTTGGCAAACTGCTTCATTTTTCCATCATAGAACTGCATAAACAGAACAAGTAGTAATGCAATATAATATTTGTCTCTCTGCTTGTCCCAATTAATAGAGTGATTAATGCTGGCTTTCTTTTGATATCAAGATTTCCTTCTTCCTTGGTTGTCTATTGTACTAAAAATGTATTTATCCAATTAGGAAAGAATCTTCTCACCTGTGGCTCCTAGGTTACAATGCATTCTCCTCCTAAATACCCTTACCTGGTACCAACATTGGAATCTATCTTTTTGGGCATCACACAGAAGTAAAATAAATATTCTCGCATCTGAACCTGATGCCACTTGAACTTTAATTTATCAGTTAAAGGGAGTTTGCTTTTCATAAGTAATTGAAGATTTAGCATTGTTTCCATATATAAGAATTTCAAATTCTGTGCCACTCAGAAATGTAAACTGAAAAGATCATATATAAATATTTAAAGCTATGTTTTATGTCTGTGTCACCAGAAAGATAAATTTCCCTAATGAACTAGCTAGTGATACAAAGCATGTAAGTTTATTTGAGTAGGGATAAAAAAGACAAGAACTTTTCTAATTTCATCAAAGTGTAATTTTACTGCAGTTTTCACCACAGTTGTCAGTAGGGTACTTAAGTGCTTGAATTGTCACAAGATTATATTGTCCCACACTTCTCTAAATTGTTTAGTTCTTTTAATCTATCATCATCTCTGAGAGAGATAAAACAGGCAACTTTGACCCTGAAGTACACAAGAATTAATTACTGGCAAATAATTTATAAAAAATTGCACAGCCAAAATTATCTATTATTTAACCGTAATTTCTGTATGGGTAAGAAATATCAGGCAGTATATAAATTTAATAAATTATTATTACTTCAGGCAGTATTGAATATAAAAATATATGATTAATGAAGAACAAAGAGATTGATAAAAAATAATATATGAGAATATAAAAAGGAAAATTGGTAATAGGTAATGATGTGAAATTAGATAAGAAAGCTGTATTTGTGATTATGGTTATGTTTGAGTTAAAATGTAAAAAACCTGGAACCACACTGATCACCTAAAGGTGTATTTAAAGAAATAAAATATATATATATATTTTTAAAAAAATGAATATGTATTTGTCTTAGGATGGATAAATATACTATTCTGATTTCCTCATTTTGTATCAATTTTTCATTTATAAGTTTAATTCACCTCTACTCACATGTTAGAGATTTATTTGTTTATTTAAAAGACAGTTATAATTTGTATGTGTATTTTCCAATGATATGCATTTTTGTTTGTACTTTTATGCAGTATACATGACATAATATATGTTACATTTTCATGTATATACATATTTTTTACATTTTCTTAGAAGGTGGACTGCATTATAAAATTCAGAGAAGTGCAAATCTCAAAGGATTACTGACTTTCAATCCATCATTAAAAATGAAAAGTTTCATTCCCGTGTCTGCTTTGACATAGGTATGTGATGCATATAATTTTGCACACATGTGTGGTCAGAACTCTGTGAGCTAGCAATATGTGACCAAGCTACTCAGAGTATTATTAAGGAGTATCATGATTTATCAACATTTTCCACTGGAACAAATTAAATGGTTGTTGAGGTAATTCCCTGTTAGGAGAATGAGTGCATACAGCGAGATGTAGTGAGAGAAGTGTTTGAGGAATACACACATAGCACACAGATACACTGTACAGTAAATGTAGGTTTTCACTTCCAGAAACATTTAAGCAAAGTTCAAAATAAGCAGTCCAAAGTCATTCACAAGTAAATCAGTCAGTTTTCAAACCAGGGATAATCCAATAACAAAGTCCAGTGTCAAAAACAGTTCAGTATCAGACTTACATCAAATCCAAGAATATCAGTCAATTAGGAAGAATGGCAATCCTCTCCAACAGAAGGAAACAGAGACTCACTGATACACACTCTCTTCTGAGACTAAGACGAAACAACCCAGGTTTCTGGCTCCATCTTAGGGCCGTTTGAGAAACCACACCTAATTACAATTTTGCATTTTCTTAAAGAGACAGTATTAGAATGTCTATCCTGGTTTATATATTTCCAACCCAAATAGCTGTTAGATGACTTACATTCCTAACAATGGTCACAGCAAATGTTGGATGCAATGCATGAGATGCATAATCTGTGTGCTTCAATCACTCGCAAAAATAACAAAAATGTTGGTAACTTGAAAAATAGCAGTGAAAATAGAAGGGGTTTTCATGGAGTAATATTCATAGACTGAAAAACACCTACATTTGACTGTGAATCATAAAGATACCACAGAATAGAGAGAAAAAGAAATCTTTTAGACTTATATACCAATCCATCATGCTCTCTGAGCCGTTTTTAAATATCAATCTGGGTCAACAATCTGGGCCATCATTTTACCAGAGTCAGAAGGATGGAAGGCTGAATCAACGCTGAGCCTGTCAGGATCGAATTCTGGCTGTGGGCCGAGTTATCCTGCAATACTACATTCTAACCACTGCGCCATCTGAAGGAAAAGCAAAAAAAAAAAAANAAAAAAAAAAAAAAAAAAAGTTAGATATTTTTATTCTTTTGAATTTTGGTGTGGCAGAAATATAAATGTTGAGTTATTGAATTGGTGAAGTGTCAGAATAAATCATCGTATATCCCAAACTATTTTAAAAAATGTTTTCTTTTATTATGACTTCTAAACAGTCTAGCTCATTCTCCCAGAGAGATGTGCAATGAGTTATCATTCAAGATAGTATCTGGATGACATCCACTTTTTGAATCTGGTCATGAACACATACCTGGTGGCGATCAAACACGACCCCTGACCCTGAAATTCCTGAAGACGAAACATTAGAAGATGAAGAAATCACCAAAGTTATGGAACAAATTATGGTCATGACCATAGGTTCTACTGTACTCCTTCTTCTTCCTATTTTCCCCACAACAACAACAGTGAGGTGGGTTGATCTGAGAAACAATGACTGGTCCAGGGTCCCAGATATTTAATTTTTAATAAAATTATTTATGGAGTGCATGACATAACAATATCCAATTTATTTTTGCGTTCGTGTTTCCATTTTCTATTTACTTGCTTCTCCTGGCCATACACACCCATTTAACTGAGTACAGTTCTTGATTTTTTTAAAAAAAGGTACCTTCCTAAATTTTTATTGCAAGTTGCTGTTCATGAACACAGTGTCTACTATACTTCTGGCATCATAACAAAATAGGTAATGGCTAGGATTCTCAATATGTATTTACTAAAAAAAGGTTTGCAGAGAAGATAGACCCAGATATAATGGGCTGGTAAATCTCTGATCAATTTTGGAACATTGGAATAAGTTTCTGAGTTCCCACAGCAAAATGACCCTTCCAGAAATTAAACTGTTACAAAAATGAAAGTTTGGAGTTGATCCCTCAATATTCTGCAAGCTTCTTTCTTTTTTTTGCCTGCTTCTGAATGAGGACTCTAGAGATTCTAACAAAGACACATACACATACGTATACATACAAAACCCCAAATCAAACCAAAATAGATCGTATAAACTTGATGATAATTATTTAGAAATTAACAGACAAGCAGGGCTATAATTAATAACCCTAGTATTGGGAACAGAACCATAGGAACTCATAGAAATTTGGAGGAAAGCAACAAATATTTTTTTTCAATCTGGAGCAAAGCAATCTAAAGAGGTATCTCACAACTCCCCTATGACATATATAAAGAAGATCTTTAATTTTCTTTTTGATTAGATAAGCTCAGTTTGTCCCTTAAGCTCACAGAGTACCATTTTATGTTTTCTGGGTGATTTACCTTCGTGTTCTTTAATCCTTGTTTCCCCCTTCTTCCTCCCCAGTGTAAATATTTTGTCTCTGTGTCTTATCTTCCAAATCACATTTCAGAGACTTAATAATTAGAGAGGCTCGGGTTTGCCTAGTTATTTATTTGGAGTGTTTGCATTTTGTAGCATCTCAGCCTGTCAAAAAAGCCCATTAAATACTTTGAGAACTTCAGTATTTGGCTACCCTGCTCTAAATCAAATAAATTAGTCCAGTTACATTTGGAGTTGAAAGAACCCTTGAGGATTTAGTTATTAGACAAGAAACTCTATATTTTAGAAATAAGGGGAAAAATGAACCTAAATAAAATGCAGGTTAAAGCCCACAAAAAATAACCATCAATTCATTACAATCTGCATTCTTACTCCACAAACTACTAAGATGGTTAAGCACTAGTTTCATTAAGTTTCATAAGATTAATCTGATTTACATGAAAGCATTTAATTTTCATTCATGGATGGAAGAGTATCAAGAAGTACCAGGGTATAGGCTAGAAGGGAAAAAATAAAATACACTGCAGAAACAGATCATAGTAATATAGTTTCAGACTGAGGTCAGGACTAGAAAGAGCTGGACTAGATTTGAATAATACTAAAGACATACCTAATTTCTATTTGAAAAAAGGACATGTATATATGCATATATGAGTGTGTGTACATTATTTATTTACTATACTTTTTAAATGGCCAGTTTTTTGTTTGAATGGTCTATTACGGTGTTCTTATCTGCCAGTTTAACACTTGCAATCAATGTGATGTTATTCAGACTACAACAATGAACTCTTCCACCCAGGGAAATCAGACATAATTTGAATTTAGTGGCATGTTTATGTCACAGTTGGATAACTGAATTATTGAAATACTGGCTGTTTGAATTCTGAGTCAGTATTATTACTTTTATTACCTGAATTAGAGAATTTTCTTCAATGTAACAGGCTTTGCTTTTACCCTGGTAAAATAAGTGCTAGAAAGACACCATGCTTTGTTTATACAATGGAATTTATAATAGATTGAAAATAATAACAAACTGGTTAGAAAGGCTGCAATCTTTTTGATATTAGGTTCCAGTGAATTCAGTGACTGATTTGACTTGACAGAGCTCAGAAATATAATGGATCCCAAATAGTTATTTACTCAAATCATATGAAATTGATCAAAGTGAAAGATACTCTTGGTTACCTTCCATTCTTCTCTCCAGGCAGCTCCAAAAAATCTATTCTAGATAGACCTCTGATTAAAAATTGGACAGACTATTTCCTAATTTTTCTTTTCTACCTTATGATAGTAAACAATGGCACAATCACAACCACAATCTATATTTAAAACAGTCCCTTTGATAATTTAAACAACACGGTTAAAAAATATGAACAGCAGTAGATGCAAGCATTTTATATTGCCTCGTCAGTACCAAACTGAACACAACCTATATGTTATAATGAGAAATATCATCTTCAAAAATTGTCTCACTTCTTCAGATATTAATATATGATTCAGATAGTTCCTAATATTTGAGCTGAGAATCATTGCAACATATGGATAAAGGAATGCTACTTGTTCAGTAGGAGAGTGACTGGGTGAAGAAGGAAGGAGGAAGTTGAGAGAAATTCCACTGTAAGTTATTACTTACCTTAGGTTAGACAAGGGTCTTCAAACTTGGCAAGTTTAAGACTTGTGGACTTCAACCCCCAGAATTCCTGAGCTAACATGACTGGAGGAGGAATTTTGGGAGTTGAAGTCCACAAGTCTTAAAGCTGTCAAGTTTGAAGACCCCTGGATTAGAGAATGGCACTAGCAGAACTATACTTGTTGGCCCCCTCCAACCAAGAAATTCTCAGCTTTATCCAGTTCATCAACTGAAGGTACTTTCATTTCTGCTTTATTTCCTTTTTAAAATTTCATTCTGGAAACCAAGTTGCCTAGGAAAAAGGACAGATTGTATTTAGAGACAACTGAATACATATTCATCCCAACTTAGTGCTGTTCAGAGGTGTTAGGCTATGTTTTCCAGCATTATCGGGCCATATTTATATTACATAAAAAAGTTGAATTTGTGAAAGTCTGAAGCAGAAATTAAGCGAAATAATGACAAGAACATCAGATTTATTGCACTTAAAATAATTACCAGTTCTTTCAAGTGCAAATCATTGACTCGTCCACTGCTAACTCATTAGATTCTCACTCAACAGACCCCATTTTCAGGATTCTTTTAAAAAAAACTTATTTCTCATTACATTCATACTTAAGTCTGTGCAAATAAGCAAAGTCTGAATTTCTTGGGGAAAACTATGCTTATATAGCACTTATGATTCTCAAAGAGCCACTGTTCAACATCCACACAAATGTGGTTTCACAAGAAGGCAGAGATTATTTTATTACCCCAGGATGCCAGGAAATTTTCATTTGACTTCCTCTGATCTCTGGGATAAAAGTGGGACAATGAGGAAAGAATTCCCTTTGCTGTCTTATATTTCTGTTTTCAAGAAAATATGTTTTCCAAGATCTGATACTTTGCAGTTTATTTTTAGCTTACCAGCAGTATTATTTTACATTTTACCTCCTTTTAAAAAAAAATCCTGTGAAGGAATAGTTTGCCTACTCTAACTTCCCCTCTTTAATTTCTAATAGGATTGTGAGTCTGGCTGTAAACCTGATTATGCCTTTCACATTTCACAGCATTATTTCAGGTATATTCCCACACCTGTGAAAATGAGCCTTGCAATTCTAGATGACTGTGGCTGTCCTTTTCTATTAAGTTCCGCTAGGGAAATTATTTGGCAAATTATTTGAGTCCAGTTTCTCTCTTTCTGTTTTTCTCTTGATAATTTACAGTCAGTTTCATTTGCTTAAATTGCATCTTTAGAAGCAGTTCCTAAAAATCAAACTCACTGAAAACAATGAAAGCTAATTTGAAGGAAATATAGTTTGGAAAACTGAACTCTTTCTATATGACTGCCTCTAGATTTCTAGTCTCTTCTTTCCTGCTTAGATTTCCCTCTTTCTGATGCCAGATAAAATATATAAGATGCCAAAATGGTTCTTGATAAAATAATCCAATGATAAATTATGGTTCAGTTGGTCTGAGAAATATTTCATAATGTTTTCTGAGCACACATAGGACCCAATATAGCTGCATTATTATGCTTCTTACATTAACTCCAAACTACCTAGGAAATATTAATATTTAATATTGACATCCCTTTAAGCACACAGTTTTCCTTTGATTTATTGCAAGTATTAACATGAAGAGGTTCCATTTGGGCCACCACAGGATCAAGCTGTTTGGTCATTCAGCAAATGAGATTTTCTGGATTGAAGGATGTCTCTGCTTCTCCAGTCACAAATACAGATACACAAATATACAACCAATTGCAAGAAATTGTTTGTGAAAATAATTTAACAGCTATGCTGGCTTCTTCTATGGTCAAGCCCCCCTGGTTTGCCCCTATAGTCTGAGTTATTTTTGGCAAGGCTTTGATTTCTTTGCTCTGAGTAGACCTTTGTAATTCTTCCAATTCTGCTTCTGTGAGTACTTTATTTCGTATTATAAATCACATCTCATAGCCTCTGTTGTGTTATTTCTGATTCTGGATTTTGTTCTTTCCAGAATTGGTGTACTCATTTCAAATATCTTCTTCTTGTTGAACTTGATCTGTAATAACAGATCATTATTCCTTTATCTTCTATCTCTGTATATTTGCAGTGGGTAGAGACACCTTTCCTCTCAATATTTCTGCAGCTGCTGGCCTTGGCTGTACAGTCAACATTCTGGAGTCCTGTAGGCAATTTTTCACCAGAAGTTCAGGAACTCCAATACCTAGCATGTCTTTCTTGACACAGCTGATGACCTAGCTGGGAGGTGCTTCTGTAATTTACATCTCACCATATTTTTTTAATGGGAGAGATACTCTTCATCTGGCTCCTCTGGTGAGACCTGTTCAGTATGATTGCATCTCTGGCATATCTCTCACTTTCTTCAGAGCTCACAATCTCCATAACCACATCAAGGTAATGGCACACTGGAAAATTATTATTGTTGTTTTTGTGAGATAATCTACTAGATTCAGTCTAATACTGGTGGAAATTTATTATTTCAAATCCTAATCATGGATGTAAGAATTATTAAGGTAGCATCTGAGAATATAGGTAGTTCATAGCAGGCTGATTTTTTTAGGGGGTTCAGATCCTATACATTCAAATTTCACAGTTATTAAGGGAATCCTTTAGGTATTTCTCAAATCATGATTGGTGCAACAGCAGATTTCTTTTTCCATAAGTGCTCAACTTTGATCTGCAAGTTCCTATTATTTCATATTTTTCCCAATTGCTCTTCCTCATTCATAACATCATTCAGTATAGCAACATCAATGAATCAGACTTTCTTTTTTGCAGTAATTGTTACATCAGCTGCATATGTGCAAGGCAGTTTGTACATAACAACAAAGACAACACCAAACCACCAAGAAACAATGTAGATAATAATACCCAATGTCAACCAATGCCGATGCCAGCAATTACATCAAAAGCGATCTGGTGCAACAGTCTTCCTAAAAACATCAAAGTCGGTGCCAACCTAACCAAGTGAAAGAGTGTCAGCAAGGATATGTTGCCTCTGATCCACCAATCTCTTAAACAGAATAGGAGACCTTAAACATCTCTTCTCCAGAAAAGAACAATGGCAGGAAAATTCTCCTGAAGGAGACTGTCCTGAAGGTGCTTGGGACCAAGTTATAAAGGGCTTTGTAGGTTAAAATCAGATTAGTTCACAAAACTGTCTGCTACAATGTCCTACCTGTCAATGGCTCCTTCAGCTTCAAATGCAATAATACACAGGCAAATAATAAATACAAACTCAAAGTAAACCTCTCCAAACTTGATTGCAGAAAATACGACTTCAGCAACAGAGTGGTCACTGCCTGGAACTCACTACCTGACTCTGGTTGTTACATCCTCAAACCCCACAAATTTTAACCTTTAATCTCACCATGGATCTCACTACATTTCTAAAAGGTCTGTAAGGGGCTGTGCATAAGCGCGCTAGCATGCCTACTGCCCCTGTCCTGTTCCCATTTATCCATTTATTCGTACTCATTTATGTATATACTTATATCTGTTTATACTTATATGTTTATATGTTATGTTCATACTTTTTTTTTCTCATGCATGCTTGAGAAATAAATAAATAAAATAAAATAAAATAAAATTTTGAATTGTCCCCAAAATGTTCTTGGAAACCAATGCAGAGCATGTCATACTGAATCTTTCCTGTTAGCAGTTATGCTGCCACATGGGCAGTCCCATGAAAAGAGAATGACAATAATTTAACATTCAGGTGAGAATGTCATTGGGCATGCATTACTATCTATAATAAAGGCCTTTTTTCTAGAAGGCCCACCACCACAATTATACCAAAAGAAGCTCTCCTACTTTTGATCTATAAATCTAACAATGATGATGAGTCCAGAAAAAAATCTCCAAGTTTCATGCCTGCTCCTTCAGGGACAGTGCCACCATTTCCAGAGCCAAAGAGGAAGCAGGCAGAAAACCAGTTAGTTTTTGGACAAGCAGTTCAAGATGTCTCTCCTGTCTCAGAAGAGTTTGATTTCAGCTTGTTTTATCCCAACCAATCCCCTGCAAACTTGAGACACCAGGTCAAGACTTCCATCACATTTCCAGCTTGGCCCAGCATGAAGATATATTGATAATACCTCACCCTGAACTGATAGATGGCCTTTCCCAGTAGTTTCATGTAGACGTTGCAAAACAAGGGAGCAACCATCTGGCTGACCTCTCTTCACCCCTACTGACTGGAACTCCCGCAGAGGAAAAAGCAGAATCACTGGTCAAAAGAATTCCCAAAGTCCGCCCCTTTTTGGCAGCCTAGCAAGGTACCATGATTGATAGTCTTGAATGCAACTGAAAGGTCTGAAAGAACTAGGAGAGTGGTACTTCTCCTCTTCAGGTCCTGATAAAGGTAATTCAACAGAAGAACTAAAGTATGTTAGGAAAAGACATGCCATTGCCTTTTTAAAAAAGAAAGTTTCTAAAAGTTTTAAATAAGTGCTGAAAGTTCCTGGATTCAAATAATCAAATATATCTCAGTTCTTTGGAAAAGTTATTTGGCGCATGGATCCAAATGATGGAACTCATGCCACACAGTTCCATGAGGAGAGGGGAGTGTTCTGGGGCCCATGGAGCTCAAAGGGGGTCCATGAAGGAGAAATTAAAAAAACATTTTTTTTTACAAAACCAGATTTTTTAAAAGAAAAACAATATTCGATATATACTTCATAATCTATACTTTGTGTCTATAGCAAAACTGCCTTGCAGCCTTGTTTGACAAAATCTTTATTAATCTGAAACTCAGTGAACAGTTATTTCTGTAATTGAATTTTAATTTCATTTCTATGCCATGCCCCTCCACGGGACAGAAAGTGCACTCCCGGCTTGCCCCCCCTGCAGCTATGCCCCACTGCCTCTATGGTATGCCGTTCTCAGGAGAGGAGAGGTGTTTCCAGCCTTTCCCACAGGCGTGCAAATGCCACCCACCCAGGCCGGCCCCGACCACATCAGCGCCATGAAGAGTCCCAGCCAAGGCTGCTGTACCACAGTCCTCAGGTGGATGCTCTGGGCCGGGGTGTCCTCTTGTGAGGGGCCCATATTAGTCTTGTTCCAGCACTTAATAATCCTCAAAGCAGGCCTGTTCCCATGACATACCTATTGTGTGTTCATCATGAGGAACTGGGTTCATTCTCCTGGACATTTCAGTGGATTTCATACTTTTATAATGTTAGCTATCTAGATAAAGATGATATTCTCACATCTTGCTTTTCAGACTCATGTAAATTATCTTAATCTCTCTCTTCTTTCTTCTAATGTGATCCAAGAATGAATCTGATGTACCAAAAAGGTACCGTATTGGAGATCTGCAATGGATGAAGTTGATGATGAGGATCTAGAGGAAAGGGTAATAGAAATGCATAAAAGAAACAGAGAGGCCTGAACCATTCTGGAACACAGGGAGTGTATTTTCCAGTGTTCTATTTTTTAAAAATCCAAAATAAATCAGAAAAGTTCTTATCCACCTCATTTCAAACTACTTAAAAATTGCAATGGAACATTAAAAGATCAACCACCTTCTCCATCATCTCTATGGTGAGATTCAGCCTTAATCTAAAGCAAATTTCACTGATTGTTTTCATATGTATCCTTGTTTTAAAGCATAATTTAGGACTAGGAAGAAATGCCACTATGCGGAACTGATGATGATCAACTGCTTTAATTTGACAAAGCATATCATTCTAAAGAGAGAAATCTCAGATATTTCACTTCTGCTTTAAATTTTTACTAAGCCATTTCTCCTATTAACAAAGCAGTAAGTGTCATTCTTGATGACTATAGTCTCCACACAGTTATCAAGAATCAGCTGCTGCTTTTATCTACAAATAGGCACCATGTTCAGAATTCTTTATTTCAAAAACATACACACCACCACTACTACTTTGCCTTTTGGGTAAATAAAGGCTATTTAACTAAGATTCTGGCTGTTGAAAGGGAATATGCTTCTCAAAGCCTTGTGCAGAATGATCCATACTACACCTTTCATCCTGTTATCCTGTTATCCAAACAGCACAGTAGCTTTGAAATGCAAATAACCTGATAATTGTTGTTATTTCCCAGACTACAAAGAGTAAGTCATAAAATATTATTCCTTGATTTATGACCATTAGACTTTTAAATGCATAATTGAACTGTGCTGCAATCATGCATTGGTGCTAAAGTACTGTATAATGAAAAAAGTCCATTATTTGGTTATTCCTTTAATGCTTGCATATACATAAATATCAAGTTCAATTGGTAAAGCATTAAATAATCACATAAATTGTGGTTGGTGAAGCTGTATCTTTAATATGTTGATAATCTACTTCATAACATGAAAAACTCTTTCCAAAACCAGATGTAGAGAAAGAACTCTGCTCTAATATTAAGGGCAGTGTTTCTTTGTCATTATCAAAGTTTGTTCAGACATCCTTTGGGCACATCCATCAAAAGAATTTATGAACATCTTTTCCATTTAAAAAAAAAATACAATCATCTTGCCTCAGCTCAAAACCATACCCCTAACGAGTTACACAATGTAACAGGCTCATTGTAAACCTTTACACATGCGCTTGTCCAGATAATTACACAATTAATTTTCACTTAGTACAACTGAAACAGGATAATGAAATTTCCACTGGTGTTCAGTTACATCTGGGGGTCAGGGGTCAACTTCCTGTTTGGATAAGGGTGAGTTTAAAGAGGATTTCTGACGCTCTCCTTGCTTCAACTGAATCCGAAAACACTGCAATGGAATTTCAATTTGCAGCTCACTTCAATCCAAAGAGCAGATGGTGGGAGTGTGCAGCCCCTGCCCTTTCTTTGAGATGCCTACAGGACAGGTGTAGTCCGGAAGGCAACTTTTTCCATGCCCAGCCCCCTCTCCCTCTTTGGATGCCTTCAAGTCAGTTTTTTATTTCTAGCAACTGCCTAGATCAGGGGTCTCCAACCTTGGCAACTTTAAGACTTGTGGACTTCATCCTCAGGAATTCTGGGAATTCTGGGAATTCTGGGAGTCCTGAGGGATTCTGGGAGTTGAAGTCCACAAGTTTTAAAGTTGCCAAGGTTGGAGAGCCGGGCCTAGATAACTCCCTACAGTTTTTTTAGCAAGGTTTTTTGGAAGTGGTTTGTCATTGCCTCCTTCTTAGGGCTGAGGCAGAATGATTGGCTCAAGGTTACCCAGCTGGTTTCATCCCTTTGGTGGGACTAGAACTCCCAGTTTCTACTATGGTGCCTTAACCATTATACCAGTTTGGCATTCCTTTCTCCTTTATTATTCCTAGGGGGATTTTTGTTTTGTTTTGTTTTGTTTTGGTAGTGAGGAAAATTGTTGGGGCATAGTTTGAAGTCCATTTTCTGCTTAAATGTTAATTTCTGGTGATTTATCAACATGACAAATCCTTCTGTATAAATCTAACCTTTATTAAATAGCTCTCTCCCATTATCAGGGTATGGATAAAAGAAAAACATGATAAAAGACATGGTTAGGTTGAAAGGGGATGGTGGGTAATATAATGTTAGACTATCTGAAGAACATAAACATCAAAGATGCATCGGTAGGAGCCAAGCAAGAGTGGGTGGGATCTATGAACTTTGGGAGGGTTTCTTACCGTATAGCCATGTAGAAATGGAAATTTAAGGAGAAGTGGCAACAGTTATATATGGACTGTTTCATTGACTTATCTCTAAGGAACTATGATTTCTATCTAGCCTTCCTTAGCTGGATCCTTCAGACTACTTTAACACAACTTATGGTGGTGAAATATCACAATCAGAGTGGTATCTGTAGGATACCAACTATTTCAAAAGTGCGTAGAATGTACCTGAAGAGGACATCAGAAGGCTCCACTTTATATAAACTGGCTAGAGTTCTCCAAGATCAGGAAAATATTAGAACCATTGATTTATTGTCCTAATTCTACCACACAAGTGAGCTCCAGCTCAGGATAACTGGCAACACAAGATAAGTAGTTAAATCTGCATTTGATAAAACATAAATGAGTCAAGTAATACATTTACTAAATAAGATATCAGTATGGGAATAACAAATACAAAGTGCCAATCAACAAGAAAAGGCTAATTTACAATGTGGATTTTCAAATTTGCTTTAAAAGCAGCCAAGAGGACAAAGGCCGTACCTCAAGGGGAAGAAAATTTCACAGCATGGTGCCATCTTAAGAAGGCCTTGGACTAATTATTTCTTGCTCTTTTCTGGGTGGCATCACATCCTAAGTGACTCTTAATTGAGGAGCTGCTCTTCTAGTTAGTGACATATTGGGATAGGCAGGTCAGAAGCCACAACGTGTTTGTAAATCAAATGTGACTTGGAAAACAACAGTGAGTTAATGCAGCTGAACCAGCATTACATGTCAGGCTTGCACTTCAAAGATGGGTTAAGAGGCCATTTTGGGGTGGGCTTCAGAAGTTTTAAATGAGTAGCACGAATGCTTTGAGTAAGTACCTGCATTAAAGTAACCTCAAAATTACAAACAAAAGGGATGACACTTTGGCCATATCTTTCTTCACTTTGGGAGTTCTGCCCCCCCCTCCCCCCCAAGGGATGGTGGTGGGGTACTCTTTGATTTAGCCTAATGTATGCATGGACCAGTCCATTTGTTTTAAGATTCAACTATTTTATTCTATCTTTTCACAATCTTAACTGAACAGCATATAAAGAGGGCATGATACATTTTGGGGAGGTTTCACTACTTCCAGTATCTGCCCCTTCAGCCATGGAAACTCAACACCTACTTTTGGACTATTCAAATTATCACAGCTGAATCTACCAAAGGGTTAGGGTTATAGTTTAAATATTGGAGAGAAGAGTGCTCTGTGTGCTATCTTGAACTCCAGATAAATAAATGAATTGCACAATACTTGATGTTAAACTGAATGCCAGGGAAAAAGTAATCCCTAGAGCAGTATAGTATTTTTTAAGAAACTGTGTTCCATTTTGTCAATTCTCTAAGAATTTGGAATATGCAGTAATAACTCAGGAAAAGATACATAGTGAAAGTAGATAACTTTTATTTAATAAAGATTGTTTTCTTTCTCTGTTGATTCAGATCTTCGAACAAAAAGATCTCATACAGAAAGTTAAAATTAGTTTATGCCTTCTTCATATCATTTAAAAAATGATACAATACAGTTTATCAAGAAGCGAGAGATGATGTAACCAATATCAAGTCTTTTGCAGTAGACCACACCTGATGTTAGTGGTACCGAGAGACCAATTTCAGACACTCTGAAGTTACAGATGGATGAACCATAAAATTCTGACCATCCCATATGCCGATATGTTCCCTGCAAATTAAATGACTGTTCTCCAGCAGAGGGATTTCAAAGGGAACATAGTGTGGTCTTTATTAGTCCAGTGGGTGGGGAGGAAGACATCTGAATTCATTTTACCAGAGGTCCTTGGACAACTTCATGGCAGAACTGAAGGCTGCTTTGACAACAAATATGTCATATCTTTTTACAAAAGTAAAATGGTAAGATACTAGAGATAACAGTTAAAGTTATCATAGCTTTTTAGAAATCTTGTTTAATATATTAAGTTGGGGTGGTTGATTCTTTTTTTTTTTGAAGTAAATAAGCTGCTATCCAAATTCCAGAATGAAGTTTATGTATGTGAAAAGGCTATGTCTTAAATATTATCCTTGTTAAGATTCTATAGCATCCACAGATCATTTAAAATGGATTTATTATCAGTCCCAAAACACCAGATGGAGACCTAGGAAATCACATTTTCTCAACAATTATTATAATTATAAATGACAAATCATTAGTTCATCCTCCCAACTTCCCAGGCCTAGAATTACTATCTCTGAACCTTAAATAAATAGCAGTGTTGAAGTTCTTACTAAAAGAAAAAGTAGAGGGCAGGAAACTCAGAATTTCCCGTTCTTCAAGGAGCAATGGCCTTTTGGAATGATAGATGCTGATTTATTCATCTTGTACATGTGGGAAATTAATGCGGCTTTAACATAAGCAAGAATGCTTTGAATTTAAATTAACACCTTCAAGGAAGAACAGGTCATTTTCTCAAATGATTTGATTATAATTTTATTCAGTGAACAAAATGAAAGATGATGTTTATGATTTCCACATGACATTGACTGTAGGGCAAGAAAACAAAAATATTAAGAGTTTTTTCTCTATAGAAGATAGGTCCTCCTTGAAACCAATACACATGCAACTGATATTAAATTCAAGTCAAAGAACCTACTTATTTTCATTGCATATAATTTATACTCCATGAATGTTGTTAATAAGGTCATAAAAATTCCAATTTTGTGTATTTCATAATACTTTATATAAACTGCTTTGACAATCTAGCCTTTGTTCCAAAGTTCAAAGTGGCAACTGGAATGCATAGGCTTTTAGAA
Organism: Laticauda laticaudata; assembly: GCA_004320025.1. Taxonomy (NCBI): domain Eukaryota; kingdom Metazoa; phylum Chordata; class Lepidosauria; order Squamata; family Elapidae; genus Laticauda; species Laticauda laticaudata. The sequence continues at coordinate 47,242 of BHFT01063493.1, forward strand.
GCTCCAGTTTTCTCTGATACCAAATGGCATATCAAATATATATATATATATATATATATAATCAAATATACTAGTGAACTACTATACTACTACCTATACTATAATATATATAGTATTATATATAGTATTATATATATATATATATATATACATATAGTATATATATATATATATATATATATATATAGTAATATATACTATATAGTTATAATATATATACTGCTCTCGCGCGGCTACTCTTACATTTGTGCTGTTTAGGTTTCCTTTCGGGGTATTATCCCAACGTCATTTAGTAGTTCTGTAAAGTTGTAGCTCCATTGTAGTTCTGTTAAAGTTGCAGCAACGTATTCCCAGGCAGAATCTCATCTGCCATCATCAGGCCTTCTGTATGGAAGTTGTGGTCTCACAGTTCCTCTATTCAAAATTTGAGAGCTGGTTCTATTTGATTGGGCTATTAAACGGCGTGGTTCTGTGTTCATTGTGGACTTGGAGTTTGATTGATCTGGGTGTTTCTGGTTTCTTCTGTCCTGTATTTGTGGCTGGCCAGCACTCTGTTCCTTGTGTTGGAGGCTTTCAATGCAGCTTGGCTTCGGTGTGAAAGGACGGCTTCTCTTCATCAGGCAATGCCTGGGTTTTCACCTGGGTGCCTGGTGGGGGGGTGTTTGGTTGGATGCATCAGAAGGGAGTCTGTCTGTGTCAGGTTGTGGGGGTGTTTGAGTTGGAGGCATTCAGAGGGAGTTCCCTGTCTGTTGCTCGGTGTTTTCTTGTTTGTGGTGATTGGGAGATCTTTCTATTTGGAGAGTGGCAGGCTTCCAAATGTATTGACACGTCTGCTGAATCATCTCTTCTTAATTCATGCTGTCAGGTCTTATTTTCATCTCTATGGGCTTCTCTGATGATTCTGTGGCTTAGGGTTTTCTAAGTGGCTAAGGGTTTTGGTGCCATTGAAAGTTGAATGTTGTGACCTCGTGGCTTTTTCATAGGTGTTGGAGCTAGTGACGGAGGTGTGGTTCCGCTTTTTTACTGCATTTTTGTCGTTCACTCTAGGCGGCTACTTATTCTTCTACTTGGTCTGTCCAATGTATGTGTGAGCATGATGTACAGGGAATTTTCGTATATGCCTTGGTTTTTCCAGGTCATTTTGTCTTTGGGGGTTCCCTCATGGATGGCTGCATTTTTTGTTCTGTTATTGAAGGCAGTCCTGATGTGATGCCGTGTGTAGTATCTTACTGATTTATTCTGTAGTACCTCTCTATGTAGGGCAAGGACAGCGTTTCCATAGGTCTGTTGGTCTTTCTAGGTCTCGTTATGTTTTGGTGTGTTTTTGTGGATCAAGCTTGGTGATTGTTGGTTTTTGTGGAAGCCTTGGCTGTATATACTTCAGTCACCGGGTGGCATAGTTCAGTCTTTATATGTGGTTCTTATCTGCCAGGCGATTTAGTTCTGGTAATTAGTGTTCTTCGACCCAACGAATTTTATCTGTGGCTGTGGGTGTGGTGCGGACTTGGGCGTGAGGTAGCGGTTGCGTGTGTGTTTTCTTTTTGGTATGATGGTGATGTCCCCAGGTGTGCCATCTGTTCTTTTGTAGATTAGTACATCTTAGGAATCGGTAGTTGTGTTGTTTACTTTCCATTTCCATGGTGAAACTTGATTTTTGGGGGTGGTGTTGTCTTAGGTGTGTTAAGGAAATTGTTCTAGGTTTTCTTTTCCAGTTGTGGCCAAAATCACAAATGTGTCGATGCGATGTATCTTTAAGCCATCAGTTTGGGTTTGTGGGTGGCATTAGCAGGACGCTCCTGGATTCGCATATTCTTCCATGAACAGGTTTGGCAATGACGGCCGGTGACAGTGTGATCCCATCAGGGCTCCTTCAATTTGCTTGATATCTGTTGATCCTTTGTATATGAAATATGTGCTTGGTTAGTGCAGTGTTCTGTTAGTTCCATGAGGTCTTTAGCTGGTTGGTATTTATTTTTGGATGATTCAAAGAGGTTTCTTTTATCAGGGACTGTAAAGTAGTGAAACACGTCGAAACTTTCACAGAGCAGAACTTCTTTTCTACGAGTGTGCTCTTGATTTTTACTAAGCAATGGTAAGAGTTTCTGTACATCATGAAGCTGCGGTTTCAGCACCTTGGGGCCTGGTAGTCTGTTTTGCTAAGTATTATAGCTAGGTTTTGTAATGGTTGCTGCCATATGGAGCTGGACTAATGGGTCTGGAGAGGTGTATGCTCGCTTGTGTTTTGTTTCGTGCTGGAGGGGCGGCCTAGTATATGATTTGGCGCTCGGCATCTAGAAAGAATTTTTGTCCCCCTTGGGATGATGCCTCTGTGTGTGATTTCTTATGACTGTTATAGCTGGACTGGTTAATTAAATCTATTTGTTCTTGGTTAATCTTTTCCAGTACTGTGGCCTCTGCGGTCTGTGTTTATTATAGTGTTTGTATGCGTCGGAGTCTTGGAGTTCAAGCGTGTCTGGTCAATTTTGTTGTCATAAGCTCTTTTCTGTCCATGTACTAGCTGTGGCATTTCATCCTTTGTCTGTTTCTGGGGAGTACACTTATTATGCTGGTTATTCGATTGTTCAAGGGTTTGTACACGCTGTGAATTTGCATCGTCTTTTGCTATATTTACATTTTTTTGGTGGTTTCGTTGTGCATAAAAATGTGCAGCGTAAGCCTGGTGTCACTTAATGTCTGTCAGCTTCATCAGTATTTAATCGTTGGTTAGGTCTGGATTCTTACTGCACGATTATGGCATTGGAGTTCTGTTAGGGATTTTTTCTCGGGTGTGGCTATGGCATAATTAAATTCCTGTTGATGGGCATCTGTTTCTGTTTTGTTGAATTCTGCTGTTGAAACGTTGTTACTAATTGTTTCAGGTGTTGTGGTGGGTTATTGGGAATTTTCTTGTCATTTTCTAATTTTTTTAGTTTCTTTTGTGAGTTTATCATTTTTGTAAGTGCTTTTCAGTTTCAGCTCTCCAAGTTGTAAGTTGTTTAATCCTATCCCAAAGATAGAGGGTGGATTAAACAACTTGGATATTCGGGATTTCTCTCCGCATTAAAATTGGAAGTATCTAGGCAAACATTTCGATAAGTCTCATTCATCATCTTCAGGCTTTGTAATTTTCAGCTCTGTGATTCTCCAGAGTAATGTGGCTTGCAGCTGCTTCTTTCCTTTTAACTGCTAGTGGGGGTGGTGTGATTTGATTGGGTGGGGGCTTGTGGCTTGCTGTCTGATTGGCTGGGGGGTGTGTTCTCATTGGTTGGGGTTTGGCTGTGTTCTGATGGATGGGGGTCTGGCTTTTTCTGATTGGCTGGGGGTGTTCTGTTTCAGTGTGGGGGCTTGGTTGTGCTCAGGTTAGCCTTGGTTGCTGGGGGATTGATCTGGTGAGCTGTGATCCTGTTTGTTTGGCTTCACGTTCGTGGTCATGCCACAATCTTCATGGTGGATGTCAGTTCCGCTCTTGTATGGGTCAGAGGGGTTTGAAGCGGGTAGTGGTGCAGCTGTGGTACGGCTTCTCGGTCTGTGGCGTGTCTCATCTTCTGTGTGGCGTGTGAGTCTTTTTTCTACGTTGGGAAGTGTGGGTGGGGTAGCATCTTGTGTGGCACTCGTGGGTGTGGTCTTGTGTGTATTCTTCATGTTAGGTTACTCGTTTTTAATGAGGGCAGGTTTCAAAATGGTCTGGGCACCACCACACTTCCACATCATACTCCAGCAGATAAAGGAAATGCACAGTAGTAATGGACAGAAAAGACTACAAAACAAAATTTGACAGACCTACTCCAAGACTCCACATTACAAACCTATAAACACAGACCCAACCACATATCTGGAAAAATTAACCAAGAAGAAAATTATAACCACGCCACATAAGCAAAGAAATCCAACAAAGAATCATATCAGAGAAAAATCTTCCAGATGCCCCAAACTATACGGCCTCCAAAAAATACACAAAGAAGGCATACCTCACAGACCCAAGCAGCTCCAAAGGAGCACCACTACAAAACCCAGCTAAACACTTAGCAAAACAACTACAGCCCCATGCTGAAAACCGCAGCTTCATATGTACAAAACTCATACCACTCTCTTAGAAATGATCAAAGATCTACACCGTGCTTGAAAGTTTCGACGTGGTTTCACTATTCACTCAAGTCCCAATAAAAGAAACTCTCGAAATCATCAAAAATAAATACCAAACACAGCTAAACACCTCATGGAACTAACAGAACACTGCTTAACCAACACATATTTCATATAGCAAAGGACAAAGATACAAGCAAATTGAAGGAGCCCCTTTGGGTATCACCACGTGTCACCCATCACTGCAAACCTGTTCATGGGAAGAATTCGAATCAGAACCCTGGGCTCAATCCACCCAAAAAACCCAAAACTATGGCTAAGATACATCGATGACACATTTGTGATTGGCCCCATGGAAAAGAAAACCTAAACGATTTCCTAACACACCTAAAACAGCACACGCCCAAAATCAAGTTCACCATGAAAAATGGAAACAAACAAACAACTGCCATTCCCAGATGTACTAATCTAACAAAAGAACAGATGGCACACTAGGACACACCGTATATCAGAAGAAAACACACACCAACCGCTACCTTCAATGCCCAATCCCACACCACCCAGCACAGATAAATTCCGTGGCCAAAACACTAATCACCAGAGCCAAATGCCTGGCAGAAAAGACACATATATAGACTGAACTATGCACCCTGACTAAAGTACTGACAGCCAACGGCTTCCAACAAAACAAAATCACCAGCTTGATCCACAAAAAAACTACTAAGACATAATAGAGACCTAAAAGATCAACAGACCTATGGAACAGCTGTCCTGCCCTACATAAGAGGTACTACAGACAAAATCGGTAAGATACTACACAGGCATCACATCAAGTACCCTCAAAACAGACACAAAATAGCAGCCAGTCTTAAAAACCCCAAAGACAAAATTGACCTAGAAAACCAAGGCATATACAAAGTCTCCTGTGCATCATGCCCGGCCACATACATGGACAGACCAATAGAAGAATAAGTCCCCCTGGATGAACACAAAAATGCCAGTAAAAAAGCTGGAACACACCCTCTTCACTAGTCCAACACATAAAACCACAGGTCACAACAATCAACTTCAATGTCACTAAAACCCTAGCCACTATAGAAAACCCCACCCACGATATAACTATAGAAGCATAGAGATTGAAAAAGACCTGAAAGCATGCAATAGAAGAGATGATTCCACCAGACTGTCAATCATTTGGAAGCCTGTACTCTCAAAATAGAAAGATCTCCACACTACCAAGCCAGGCAAAACCTGGGCACAAACAGACTCCTCTGATACCTCCAGCTCAAACACACCCCAACCAGGCACCCCAGATGGAAACCTAGCTTCCTAATAGATATTAGCCATCCTTTCACGCGAAGCCAAGCTGCACTGAAAGCCTCCAATACAGGAACACAGTGTTGCCAGCCAATCAAAGCCACAAAACAGACAGAAGAAACCAGAAACACCAATCAAACAAACTCCAAGTCCAATAAACACAGACCAAGACTTCCCAACCAATCAGGATGGTAGAAAAAACATCCTGGCATAGCAATAGGCTAGGGGGTTTTCCTCAAATTGAAAACCAACGGCTCGTGAGAGCCTGACCCACATACAAACTCAATACAAGAAGCCTGATGATGGCAGATGAGATTCTGCTGAAATGTTGCTACAACTTTAAAAGCACTACAGTGACGTGGGATAATACCCGAAGGAAGCTGAACAGCACATATATATATGTATATTTGTTTGTATACATATATTAAGTTTTCGCAGGTTCTTACATGTATGCTGTTCAGCTTCCTTCGGGTATTTTTCTTTTAAAAGCACAACTATAACGATGTGGGAAAATACCTGAACAAAGCTGAATACTATACATGTAAATACCCACGAAAACTTCAGATATATATATATATATATTCAAGTCTTGGTAATTTGGAGCAGGACATTCCTTTCTTACTGATGTGTCAAAGCTGATATTTTCCAACATTTTTTAAAACTGAGAAATCTCACAAAGATTTTAAGTACTTTTAATTTTTTGCTTATGAAATGAAAGTTGTACATGTTATTTTATTATGCAGTAGGTCAAAGTCAGAACAATGTCAAATATGTTACCGCAACCATGGTATTGTCTCTTTTCAGTTTCTGATCACCAATTTCCAATAGTCTTCAAATGCTAAAGTTTATACCTGAAGTTTTACTAAATTCTTCAGCTCTGTTTTGCATTCATGATTTTGGTTACAGAACAAAGCTTCATGTATTAAATCATGCAAAGAAACGTTGATACTTGCACAGACATTTGTAATTCATTGACAGCACATGGCTGTCAAGAATGACTAGCGACATCTTAAAACAATGAAAACAATATGAGTGAAATAAAAAGCCAACCGTGGTCAGCCCAGAATTTATTTATTTATTATTTTCAAAAATTTATATAGCCGCCTACTCACAGCGACCCACAGTGGACTAACAAGGCAATACAGGTAGTCCTTGACTTACGACCATTCGTGAAATGATCAAAGTTACAACTGAACTGAAAAATTGACTTACAACATGTACCTGAAGTTAAGGTCCTTGCAGCATGCCCAGGGGTGGAATCTGACTGGTGTAACTACCGGTTCAGTAATTTTACATTTTGCATGCGCATGTATATTGTCATCATCTAGCTGCCTGGACAGCTGAGCAGCGCTGCACGCGGGTGCGCAGTGGTTGAAAAAGCACTTTTTTCCTGCTTTTTCAACTGCAACTGTCGCACAAAGCAGCTGCGGTTGAAAACACAGGAAATAAAGATTGCTAAGAGCCTGGGCGGGCGGGCGAAAACAGCAGTAGACATAGAACCGGTTCTATGTATGCTTTCTGTTTGCTACTTTTCATAGCAACCGGTTCTACAGAAGTGGACAGAACTGGTAGAATCCCATCCCTGAGCATGCCCATGAACACATGACCAAAATTAGGGTGCTTGGTAGCCTGCCCACACTTACAACCACAGGGGCACTTCAACTCCTTCCCTCTATCTCCTCCCCCATCACTGCTCTTCTGGCCACTCTACACCCTGCCTTTGTACTGCCTTGTACCTCCACCCCCCATGGGGTGTACTAAGGTGTAAGAATTCTACAGGTGTTTATTCAAACCCCCCAAAAGAGGTCCTTGGAAAACACCCCTGTTGCGCAGGCTTGGATTCCAAGCTCAGCACAGCAAGAGTCATTGGGTAACTGAGTCCAATGGGCATACATGAAGTCCAAGAAAGCAATCCACATTTCAGATGGGTCAGGATACAAGCACAAACACACAAGGCACGGAACTGGGCATGTTACTCCAGCAACACTTAAATCCTCAGGGTAGGATTAATAGGCAATACCAGTGCAGCCCTTCATGAGACGCGAGGTTGCCTCCTCACAAGAAGTCTAACTGACCAGTGTTGTGCCTTTCTCCTCTCTATGTGTCCTTGGATCAAGAGGAGATGTGGACCCCACCTCTTCCTTCTTGCTAAGGGGCAACAGCTGCTCCTGGTCCTTGCTTGGAGCCTCCTGGCCAACCTGTTGCAGCTGTGGCTCGCCTCCCTTAATCTCAGCCTATTGCTCATCTGATTGACCCAGCTGAGGTTGCTCTGTCAGGCTACCGCTCTCTGAGCCCCAATCCTGACCAACGCTCGGCTACATGCTTTCTTCTGATGACTCAAACTCACCCTCCTCCTCTGAACTCCCATCCATTGAGGGGTCTGGAAACAAATTTATGACAGCTTTGTGTGCTGGCAAGTAATCCCAGAACTGCACGGCTCCTGCAGAGGCTTGCCATGCCTTGGGAAGCCTCAGCAAGCATTCATTTACCCATGTGGGTTTTCCCCCAAGCCTCAGAAAGAAGTCAGTAAGCATTCCTTTGCTCCCCAGCAAGCGCCAGCAACTAGTACGGAAACCTCCACCACCCATTTCTCAAGATAGCACAGCCTTAACCAGAGGTGTCAACTCAAGGCCTGCAGGTCGAATCTGGCCTGCTGGGTGCTTAGATCTGGAGACAGAGAAGGACTAACCTGTGGGCCCTCTGCCAGGGAAAATAGAGCTTAGGAAGGCTGTGCGATGCTTGGCAACTGACTCATTGTAATGACGGTTGCAATGCCCCAGGGTCACGTGATCCCCTCTTGCAAGCTTCTGACAAGCAAAGACAACAAGGAAGCCAGATTCACTTAACAACCATATTACTAGCTTAACAGCTACAATGATTCACTTAACATGAAGTGACATGAAAGGTCATAAAATGCAGCAAAGTTCACTTACCAACTGTCTCACTTAGCAATATAAATTTTGGGACCAATATTGATTGTAAGTCAAGAACTGCCTGTACTGACTTGACAAAAAATAAAACCAACAAATGTTTTCTATTGTAAACTGTTTTTATCTTGAAACTATAAAATATATTAAACCATAGAGAAATTCTACCTGTGGAGAAATTGGAAGAAATTTGGTGGGAAACCTTCTGGGAAACTTTGAGTCAATCTGATCACATAAATTTTTCCCTCCAACTTTCCCACAGAAAATTTTGATTTTGTGTTTATTTTGCCTTACTTAAGATACTGACTATTGAAAATAGATTCCCAGCCACAATCAAGATCATTTTACACATGTACACATGCCCAGGAATGCAGAGTGCAAATGAATCCTGCAATTTTCTAGACATAAATGCTGGTAGTTCTAGCATAAAAATTGTAAATCATATCATAATAAATTTATTGAGTTAGAAGGGGTCATTTAGGCCAGGGATCCCCAACCACTGGTCCCCAGACCGGTACTGGGCTGCAAAGCTTGGGCACCGCCATCTTGTTTCGACGGTGCTTCCGGGTTTTCGGTTGCTTCTGGGTTTTCGGTTGGAAAGTGCTTCCGGGTTTTCAGTTGGAAAGCGGCGTTTGGGTGCTGAAAGAATCCTTGCACCTTAGTTTCGTCGAAGGGGGGGGGGCTTCGAACGAAGAGCCATCCTGATGGCGGTGGAGTCTCGCGTTACTCAGGTACCGGTCTGTGGAAGAATGAATAATCGTGAAACCGGTCCCTGGTACAAAAAAGGTTGGAGACCANTGGAGTCTCGCGTTACTCAGGTACCGGTCTGTGGAAGAATGAATAATCGTGAAACCGGTCCCTGGTACAAAAAAGGTTGGAGACCACTGATTTAGGCAATCAGATCCAACCCTGTAAATTAAATCATTCCCCAAATCATAAACGCATGGCACAACACAGGAGAATGAGACAAGACAAGAGTCAGCAGTCTGCATTCATAAGACAAAGTCCATTCTTTTGAAGACAGCAAAGTCCACATTTTGGACAAAGAGGATCACTGGATTGAAAGAGGGGTCAAAGAAGCCATCTATGCAGGGGTGTGATTCTCCCGGTGTAACATCCAGTTCACTAATCGCATGCTTTGAGCTTGCACGCATGCTTTATGCGCACACACAGCTATCCCACTTATTTACCTTCAATGTTACTTCAGGGAAGTAACACAGCTGAGGTGTGGCAATCTGCTCTGCATCATGAATCAGCTGAGCAGATATAGGTGAGTACAGGCGGGCGGGCAGGCCTATATGATCATTGCATTGAACTGATTCGAAGTCAGCTGATTATTGCAGCTAGGGGTTCACCTGAACTGGTCTGAACCGGGAGAATTCCACCCCTGCATTTATGTCAAAATTGAACAGCCCTCTCTCAATAGAGGGAGAGGGATATGACATCATCTATCTCCAGTCTACAACACAGTCCTTTCAGCAGTTCCAAGAAGACTTCACACCCATTTTCACCACTTAGGTGACCCTAATGACACAGATAAATTTCCAGGTGGCCTCAGTAACTCACTAAAAAGATGCAAATGACCAGATGTCTGCAAGGAGAATAAATCCTTCTGTTCCCCACCATTCAGTCGGAGCTGAAGAAACTTCTTGGATGAGAAGTGAAACATCTTCAGAGAAAACCCAGAAAGTCCAGTTGCCTCTTGAAAAAGCACCTTTGGGATACCCATGACCTGGATGACTGAGAAACTCCATAGACATTCCCCAAAGAGGTCCAGTCTCTATTCACCTTCTTTCTGGGTTGCTTCATAATTTCTATAGTATTTACAGTATTGTATTCATATTGTTACAAATTACAGAGTTTTATTTTTTTAATATTATAAGCTGCCCAGAGTTATCCTGTGGCAAGATGGGCAGCTAATAAATTTTACAAATAAATAAATTAAATCACTGCACTCATATCATTCACCCAGAATCTGCTTTCTTATAGCTTCAATACATTATTCTGTGTCACTCATTTTGGAATAAAATAAAACAGTTCTGGTCTTTTTTCTGTGTGGTATCTTTTCAGGTATTTCAAGACTGCTGTTCCTCTTACCGTTCTTGTCTCTTGATCATTGTTTTCTTCTCCAAAACTGTTCCACTTGATTTGAAACCTTCATATGTCAATCCAGTCTGGACATAACACTTGAGACAGTGTCTGACCATCTCAGAATAAATACTAAAAAGTACCAACCACTGAATACTTCCTAATAGTGTATTGGGAAAGTACAATTTTACCAATAGTATAAAATTTTATTTGCCTTTTTTGCAGCTATTGCTGACAGGTTTGCAGTCAGCTCCTATTCAAATCCTCCCCACAAGTATTATGATAAATCATGTGTAGTGGGTGGAGCCCTATAGAGTTTTGGTTGAGAGAGGATATGGTAGAGGCAAGCTGACCTAGATGAGTGGGTGAACGAGTGACCAGAGGGGGCGCCAGATGCTATGGAGGAGAATTGACCAAGGCAAGTGGATAAGCCAGTGACCACAGGAGGCGCCAGATATACCAAGAGACAGCAGAGTCAAGCTGACCCAGATGATATGTACCAGCAGATGGCGGAGGTGAGCTGAGCTGGGTGAAGGGAGGTGCCTGGATGAGAGATCAGAATGGACTAATATCCAGAATAATGGACACTGAAATACCCAGTGGCGAGGAAGAGCCTGGGTACCTGAAGAGAGGGGGCAGAGGAATTTGGACTCAAGTGGCCCTTTTGGGGGGTGGCGTTACACAGTTATACTGCATTCTCTCTACTGCCATGTCTGTTTTGATCATCCCTGCAGATGCCATTTGGTAAAGAACTGCTGTTCTAATGCAAGGCTGCGCTTGGAGCTCACTAAAACGTGGTTCATGAAGGCTGCGTAGTCCTCTTATGCAAAACAACAAAACAGCAACAACTGGAGAACAGTCAAGATCATCACCTCCCGCATCAATTTCACCTCCAACTGTTGTTGTTTTTTTAAAAATCCTAAAAAATATTTTTATTCTGTGAAGGTACGATAACAAAAGATGACCTAACAAAAATGATCCTTTGATTTGATTAACCACCACTCTCTTTTGGTGCTGTTTTATAATTCTTAGTTCAGATGGCAATTTTGTGTATCCTTGCCTTGAACTGAATGGGGCTTAATCCTTTGTGATTGAACTGTAGCACATTCTCTTCCCTAGCTACCTAAATACATAAAGCTTAGACTTTTTCTGCCTGCTTGGCTTCTCCAGATTATGTAATATAACACTGCAATGTGCAAGTGTTCAGGGAAGTTTAAAATGCCACCTTTCTATGAGTTACATACTACGTTCTTTGTGACTCAGAGTGTGGGAAACCGTCATTTGAGTTCATTTTCATGACAGAAGCACTGAACCACATTAACACAAGGGAAGATGTAGGAAACGCTTTTACTGGCTGTGTTTATTCTTAACCAGCAGACGTGGCTACCATCCACATTGTGACTACATAAGGTTAACTGCTGGGTACAATAACCAAAGTGTGATTCTCTCCCTTGGCTTGTGTTAGTCATCATTTCTGAACATTTGTCAGGCTTAATGTGCTACAGCAGACTGTGGGTCATTTCTGTGTCGTTTCCAAATGAACTTTGACTTTTCCCCCCCTGGGGCCAAGAGCCAGTCATTGTTAACCTAAGAATCTGTGCCTTAAGGAGGAGGAGCTGAATTTTCAGAGAATCTTTGATAGCAAAAAGGAAACTCATGGCAACCAAAACCTACGGCCATGGTTTAGAAAAGGAAGTAGGGGCTTCATTTTGAAAAAAAAAAAANCAAGAGAAAAAAAAAAAAAAGGGGGGGGGAGGGAGCATATCCTCAAAGGAATAGAATAGAATAGAATAGAATATATGGAATGGAATGGAACAGATCAGAACAAAACAGAACAGAATAGAATTCTTTATTGGCCAAATGTGATTGGACACATAAGGAATTTGTCTTAGTGCAAATGCTCTCAGTATACATAAAACAAAAGATACATTTGTCAAGAGTCAAGGAATAACATACAACACTTAATAATAGTCATAGAATACAATAAGCAAAGGAAGTGCATACTGTAAGTTAAGTAAGTAAACAATATTTGAAAAGAAACACATTGTAGATGATCCTACAGTAGACCTGATGGGTTTTGAAAAAAGTCAGTTAGGCCAATCAATTATGCACAGCCCTGCTAGACTGAAAGGCTCTTCTTATCCAAGACTGTGACATCAATTCCAGGTTTTTAGGTTAGCATGTATCTCTTGCATTTGTTCACATCTTCCCTGATATTTGGTCTCGGCTATTGTTTCTGAATATAAGGATGGAACAGAAGGAATAGGATGGAGCAGAAGGAAGGAGCTGGGACTTATTGATTTGCCCAAGTAATAAGCAGGTGCTGGAAAAGGATTATGGATGGAATACATATATGCAGGCTTATATTCTCATGGCTTTTTTTGAGAACAGAGCATAATTATTAGACATGGAGCCAACTGGATGACTTTAGGCCAGGAATGTCAAATTCAAGGCCCGCAGGCTGAATCTGGCCCACAGGGTGCTTAGATCGGGCCAGTGAGGCTGCCCTGGAAACAGTGAAGGACTGGCCCATGATGCCTGTTGTTCTGTATAACTTGGAAGAGTCCAAGTTGAACATTCTGATTGGCCAGAAAGGCCGAAAGCGGATTGGTTCACTAG
>BHFT01063495.1:5475-35863 GCA_004320025.1 Laticauda laticaudata
AAGAAAAAAAAAAAAAAAAGGAGGGGGGGAGGAAACAGCTGAAGTAATTCGAGTTGCGTAGTAATATAACTTGGAAGAAGCACAAGATTGCTTTCACTGATTTTGCATTCTTGATGGGAGGCCCTTGATTAAAAAAAGAAAAATCTAGCTTATGCTTTTAATAACGTCCCAAACTATTTGTGGCCCACAAGAATGTCTACGATGTCAAGCAGCAAGTAAGGGAAGCAACTGAAGGCAATTGATGCCACAAAAGAAGTGAGTATTTTGTGGAATAGTTTTCTAAAGACACAGGTGTTAGCGTAGCCCCATAGCATACCATATCCAGCAGATTAAAGGAGTATTTTTGCATAAATATCTGCAAATGGTGATCTATTTCAAACATACAGGGACACATAAGCTCCCTTGAACAAAAGAAAAATAATTCTTTTATTTAAAATATGAACACTTTGCTTTATATCTCTAAGTCAGTGACATAATACAGCTCAACCATGGTGACTTTTAAGAACTGTGGATTTCAACTCCCAGAATTCTCCAACCAGCAGAGCTGATACAGCCAATGGCTAAATGAGATATTGTCACAATCAATTCTGGTCTTCAGACCATAAAAGTCTCTGTTATATGACATTCTTTTATATGCAAGATAAAAATGGTCTTTTGACATAGATAATTGAACTTTATTTTTTAAAAATTATTTAAACTTCAGAAAACATTATAGAACAAACTATTATATAAAATAATAAATCATTATATAAAAGCTAAATAACTGTATAACTGCAATATTATTTGCATTTACAAAGGTAGTTTAGAATATATAGTTATTACAGATATTAGAAACGGTAAAAAAAATAACTATATTAACAATAAGAAAAGCCAACCCACAAAATAAAAAAATATTAAATTGAAAACATCAAAATAATGCAACAAGCTGCTCAAATACCTTATTTTTTCTAAATATGTGTGTTTGTATGTGTATGTATGTGTAAATATATGTCTATATAAATATGTATACATAAACAAAATATAAACACAAATACTCACAATATACATGTATATGCAGACATGCCTACTCTGTGCCTGAACACAAGCACTCACATATAAAATACATACACACAGAGACACCTATTGTGCTACTGCTTTGATTTTTATCAATATTGTTAACTTCACAGTGATTTTTTTATCCTTCACTCTGAACGTTAACATCTATGATGGGATAATCTTGGGGTGTATTCAGAATAATTATTCTTCTCTTAGTTCCCTCCACCTCAACTATTTAAGCCAAATAAATATTTGCATGTCAAAAATACAGATCCTTGAGAAAAGTTGATAGTACCATGCAATCTTTTACATGACTGACCTATGACAAAAATCAAGCGGAATCATAATACTGCAGATGAATAAGTTTATATTTGTAATGAATCAGAAGCAATAGAGACTGTTAGATAGCAGCTTAGTTAAGGGAAATTCCATGACTTTAAAATTTTGAGCTTGGATCCAAATTTAACAGACAGCTGAAATTCTACAGCTATAATCTGAATTTAAGTAATATATATTCAAATGTTTCAAGGCTATTTGAGCCTCCTTTCTAAAAAGTTAGTTCCAAATTGTATTTTTTAGGGAGGTGGGGGATTTCATGAAGGTTGGTAGATGTTTAGGTTGGTAGACTTAAATGTTTGGCACTGTAAAAAAAAAGTAAGAAAAGATCTGTCTTCAGCAATAGTGCAAAAGCCAATATGGCTCACTGGATACAGCAGAGGAAAACATCTGAACAGAAGAAAAATGGAAAGAAATGGATTGCTATCTACAATGTCAGAACAAACTGGCTTTGAGCCAGTCACTTTCTCTCAGCCCAACCAACTTCACAGAGGTGTTGTTGTGGGGGTTGGAAAGGAGGAAAGTGTATTGGATATGTTAACTGCCACGAGTTATTTCTAAAAATAATAAAGGCAATAAATGAATAATTGTAAATAAATAAATAACTCTTTAAAAGACACAGCTGCCCTTTTATGTTCACCTAGATAGAATTAAGTTCTGAACAAGCATACAGGGAACTACAATTTATAGAAATAGGGTAACAGATGGCTTGCTAGATAAAAATCATACTTAACAGATAATATTCCTGAAGTTTCTATTTTTTTAATTATACATTACTCCATTTTAGTCCCAATGTTTCTGGCTATCATGAGTCATTGTACTTCTACTGTTCCAAAAACAGGATTGTTAGCGAATCATCCAGTGGAATATTATAAATGAAACCAATCTTACAATAAATAACTGAAAAATCTTATACTGAGTAAATTATTTCTAGTTAAGTAATATGCTGTATAGGTATGACTCTGTTAAGAAAAGTAGGGTTCATTTTTGTTCATGCTGAATGATGTTGTGTCATCTGCGGCTTACATTTGGCACAAATAAATCTGAAATAGGCTTAGAGCTTGAAAGAACTAGGTGATTTAATCTGAAGACTAGAAGAGTACCATAAGAGCATTAGATGGAGACTGAATGTAACACCTAAGAAGCCAAACATTTCTTGTTGCTAGTTGAATGTAAGTTAGTCAATCAAGCTGTTTGAAAAAGGTAAACAGGGTTTGATACCTGAAAGGAAAACCACCAGAAAATGTTAAAGCCATGTAGAGAAAGCAGGTAAGTTGAAGAAACATCCTTGAATAAAATAATAGCAAAGCATTTCAGCCAACAGGACAACTTCTTCCAACTTAAAGAAAAAGAGATTTTGAAGGTTAGGAGAACATGAAAAGCATCTTCTTGGCAGTAAGAACAATCTGATCATTGAACTTATTACCTAGAAGAAATATGTATTTACCCTTATTGAAAAATTTTCAACCACAAATTGAGACTTTGAAGAAGAGATTGGACTGCCATTTGTCAAAAATGGTGTAGGGTCTCCTTCTTGGGCGGGTGGGGGGTTTGGACTAGATGACCTACAAGGTCCCTTCCAACTCTGATTATTTGTTATCCTGTTAAAATTCAATAGCTTAAGTATGGCTTTTATCTAGACTTTCTGTATTAAGGAAATCGGTCAATCTCCTATCTGATTCTCAGGATCTTATGAGCTTCATAGGCATCTTGTCAATTAAGTGAAGATTTGGTAGTAGGTCAATCTGAAAATTATAGTAGTTTAATACATAAGTTAGTATTTGTCAGCGTGTGTCTGGTTGCCAATGGAGTTTCATCATGTCCGAGAAATTTTTAAATATCACATTTGTCTGTACAGAAGATATTTAAAAATTTTAGGTGATATAATAACATGTTAGGATAAAAATTGGCATATATTTTGAGCATCACTTAAAAATATGATGACCTTATATTTTTTCCAATTAAAATGTTCCCACCGTCAAAGGCCTAAACAGTTCTGAGACTGGGTATATGAAAATAACTTCCCTTTATGTAAGCTTCTGATACTATCCTTATGTTTTTCAAAAGTCCTTATGTTTTTCACTTATCCCTTTGGGACAAGTTATTCTCTGCTGCTGTACTATTCCATCTCCAAAGAGGCTGTCTTGGCACCAAGGTGTCTGCAGAATCTGCCAACCAGATATTATTTTGCAATCTGCACTCTTTGTATGCCCTTGTGGACATTTGTGCAAGAGCAGTTCCATGTAGAGCTTCTAAAAGGACCAAAGTACAGATAACTATAGCAAACTCCATCATTTCTAGAAAGGATTGTAGCTATTATGCAGCAGCTGGCATTGGACAAAGCCTGGATTTCAATAGCCATGTGATTTGGCAGTGACTAGCTTGTCTAGTCACTAAGTTCTTGGCTTGCATCTGGTTTGAGTGTATTGAATCACATTCAGTTGCCACCAGATTCAAACAATAGTTCTAGTTGAAAAAGTAACATCAGCATCACAATGAGATTAAACCACAAACTTCAAATATTCATCCAAAATAACCTAATGTAGGAGTCTCACAAAGTTACCAAAGATCTTTCTTTACCAAAACAGAACTTAATTTAGATTTGAAAGGTGTTTAAAAGCATTCATGTCAACCTTCCATGTTATATCCTCAGTTCATAGATTAAATAGGATTTCAGCAGGTTTTCCTAAATCCAGTACTTGGAAAGCCTATCACATCATTCAGAAATCCTGAATCCATCTTACCTATGTATAAATGCCATAACGCCACCTTGCTTCATAATCTACTTGCCTTCTGCCGACCAGATATATAATGAAGAGTCCACATTGATATAATAGAATAACAGAGTTGAGAGGGACCTTGGAGTTCTTCTAGTCTAACTCACTGCTCAAGCAAAAGATCCTGTACTATTTCAAGATAATTGGACAAATCAGACAAGTGGATATCCAGCCTCTTCCTGAAAATCTCCAGTGATGCAGCATCCACCTCTTACTGATTAATTGTCCTCAGAAAATTTCTCCTTAGTTCTAGGTTAGTTCTCTCTTTGATTAGTTTCCATCCATTGCTTTTTGTTTTTTCTTCAGGTGCTTTGGAGAACAAGTTAATCCCCTCTTCTTTGTGGCAGCCCCTGAGATATTGGAACATTGCTGTCATGTCACCCGTAGTCCTTCTTTTCACTAGTCTAGACATTAGTCTAGACATCCATGCAATCATTCTTCATATGTTTTAGCCTCTAGGCCTCCCAATCATCTTCATTGCTCTTCTCTGTAGTCTTTCTAGAGTTCAACATGTTTTTACACAATAGATGCTTTTATATCATAGATACATTCATCAAAAGAAACCATCCTGAAAGGCTTCCAATATTCACATGCCTACCACCATCTGAAGGCAATTCATCAAGGTCATTTTTGACAATTATATCAATTAAACTAAACCAAATAACTCTTTTATTTTAGCTATAATCAAGATACCGAATTTCAAGCTAATTCAACATGCAAGCAGACCAGAGTATTTGCATTGTAGATGAGCTTTCAATAAGGATTTCAATTAGTTTTTATTTATTGTTTCAGAAAACAATTGAACCAGGTCTATTGAGAGAGACAATAGTTTTACAGCTGGTATACAATATCATTATTTAAAAACAGAAAGACCAATAGCTTAAGAATATAGCTTCTTTCTGCAGATTAAATAAATCTATACACATTTATATGATACAATCCTAAACAATTATACTTGCATGTTTGCTATGGTGAGAATATTTGCACCCTAGATAAACATAGCAAGCATCAAACCTACCTTTGGGCTTGGAAGCTGCAAATATTGGTGGCAATATGCTATAATATCTACTCAAAAAGATAAAGAAAGAGGAAGCATTATTTGGCAACTATGTGGCTAAAGCGTCTGCAGTATCTTATTTATTATTTATTTAATAAATTTATATAGCTGCCCAACTCACACCTAAGTGTTGATGTTCCAGGCAGCTTACAACAAAAAAAAAGATCTACCACATAATAAAAACCCATAAGAAAATCTCTATACACATAGTAGCAAGAACACAATCAGCATTTAATCAGTTCCACCTTCATTCATGAACTCCATGCTCACTGACAAAACCATATTTTAGGATCTTTTGGAACAGCAGCCGGGGGGAACCAACCTGACCTTGATGTTGAGTGATGTTCCATAAAGAAAGGGGCAATACCAAGAAGGCCCTTTCTCATGGTCCCACCAGATGTACAACCCTCTCAAAGAAAATATCTTCCCATTATGGTGGGCTAGGTAAATGTAATAAGGCAGGAGTGTCAAACTCAAGGTCTGTGGGCCAGATGCAGTCCGCGGGGTGCTAAAATCTGACCTGTGGGGCCGACCTGGAAACTATGAAGACAGAGGGCCGCAGTGCCTCTCTCAGCAAAAATAGAGCTCGTGAGGGCTGCCCTCCCAAGCTTCATTTTTGCTGGCAGAGGGCTGCAGGACACCTTCGCAGCAGAAAACGGAACTTGCGAAGGCTGCACATGGCCCTCCCAAACTCCATTTTCACTGGCCGTCACAGAACGGTCACAGACCGCAGTCTGTGAAGGCAGAAGGCAGTCACAGATGAAAAAGAGCGTGGGAGCCCATTCTAGCTGGCAGAGCATTTGGGCCACCACAGATGTCCCCGACATGAGTGATATTGAGCTGGCAATGCCTACCCTGGCCACGCCCATCCTGGCCCTCTGAGATCAAATACAACCCTGATGCAGCACTCAATGAAATCAAGTTTAACATCCCTGTAATAGGGGAAAGGAAAATAACTTTCCAATAAATCTTAATTATGCTGGTTTCAAATAACACTCTGAAATTCTTTTCTAAGCTTCCCCACAGAAGAACAAGAGAGAAAATTCTTCAGACATTTCTTATCATAAAGGGATACACAATTTAAGTTGCGGGGGTAGAAAGAGGAAATTTGGGGGGTGGAAAGAGGAAATGTGGGAATGCTCAATTTAACTACAAGCCAACAGAGGGAAACTAGTTGATCGGCACTAGCTGGTCGATCACAGCCATCCATTTTATTGAAAATAAAATCACAATGCATTGATATATAGGGCGTAGGGACAGCAACCTTTGCATTGCAATTTAAAAGAGGTTCACTTTCATTAATAAGTGTTTTTTTTTTAATCTGGGCTCATGGTCGGTCTAAAAGTGGTAGGGTTGAAAAGCACTTTAGGCTAAAAATCCAAAAGATGTTTTGGAACACTTGGGATGGCCACATAATAACTACCTGCAACTTCTTAAACAAAACACATCTTTCCCTGGGTTTTCACTTCAAGAAAATGTACAGCTGCTTTAAAGGACTTGCTGGAAGGTGCTATATTTTCTTCCATGTTCTGGACAATTTTTAACTGTAAATCCACAAGTGCTTTACAGTCTGACTAGGCCACTGTTCAGTGAGAGATTATTAGGGGACATCAAACAAGACTGGAAAATCAAATATGGGGACTCAATTGTCAGGGATGTAAATTTAGGAAAGGATACTGAGGTTTTGAAAGAGGTCAGGTGTCTGCCAGGTGCTACTGCCCGCAGAGACAAGAAGCATATTCTTAAGATAGTCAAGAATGCCAGCAAGGACTGTGATGTTGATGCTCTTATACATCTTAGTACAAATGATCTGTCCCAGAAGGATGTACTTTCTGTTCAGAAAGACTTCCAGAGCTTGGGATATGAACTTAGGAATATGGGCTGTAGGCTTATCTTTTCAGAGGTTCCACCTATACAAGGAACAAAAAGGGAAAGGGCAGTGTATAGCAGAGTTTAATGTGTGGCTAAAGGAGTGGTGTAAAAGGGAAGGCTTTTTTGGTTCTTTTATTTAGTCATGATGTCTACAGCTGTCCAATGAAAAACTGTACAAAAGAGTGGTTTGCATCCATCAAAGAAAAGCACTGAGTGACTTGGATTAAAGTCACAGATTTCCCAGATAAACATTTAAACTGAACAGCGGGGACAAAGAATTAATGGATTCACAACATTTCTGTCCTCAGCAACCTAAAACTACCAGTGCATGCAAAATAGATCTTTGTGCAGGTAAGATTATCAACCTTGATGCCAACCAAAACCAAGCATTTAATAGTGAGTGCCATATCATGTGCACTAATCAAATAGGTGGCAAGAAAGTAGGGGCAGGCAGGCACAACACAGGTTATGTAGACAGTAAACACGTGTCAGACATAAAAGATCTCAAGTACCTATATACAAATGCACAAAGTCTGTGGAACAAACAGGGTGAACTCGAACTCATTCATGTACGAATCCATGAAGGTAAATATGATATATGTTGGAATAACAGAAACTTGGTGGGATGAAACCCATGACTGCAACATACTGGTAGAAGGATACAAACTATTAAAAAAAAAACCAGACCCCATAAAAGAGGAGGTGGAGTTGCACTGTATGTAAAGGACACTATATTGCTACAGGAATGCATGAAACCAAAGATGGGTCAATATAAAGAAAAAAAGAATGACATGGCCATAGGTATATATTATAAGCCACCCAATCAAGCAGGCAAATATAGATGTCCTTTTTGCCAGCCAACTAACAAACATATGCAGGAACACAACAAACAATAGTAATGGGAGGTTTCAATCATCCTGATACCAATTTGGAAAAATAATTCTGCACAAGTGAGAAATCAATTAGTTCCTAACCAACCTAGCTGACAACTTTGTTGTCCAAAAGGTAGAGGATGGAACTAGAGGGACAACCATACTGGACTTAAATTCTTACAAACAGAGAAGACGTGATAGAGGGAGTTGAAACTGCAGGAGCCTTGGGTGAGAGTGACCATATCATACTAGAATTTCAACATAACACAACACAAGCAACAGAACATAATGACACCAGAGTCTTGGATTTTAAAAGAGCTGATTTCAATAAACTCAGAGAGAACTTGGGAAAATTTCCATGGATGAAAATCCTAAAGGGGAAAACAACTCAAGAAATCTTGGGAAACTTTAAAAAGTATGATCATAGAAGCCAGACCGCACAGTACCACTGAGAATTAAAACAAGATATCCAAGAAGAAACCAGCATGGCTACCACAAAGATCTCTCTGGCAAATTGAAGAAAAAAAGGGACAAGTACAAAAAATGGAAGAGGACATACAACTAAGGTAGAATATCAGCGATAGCCAGAATCTGCAAAGACAAAGTCAGGATAGCAAAGGCTCAGAATGAACAAAGACTTGCAACAAAAGTCAAAGATAATAAAAAAAGTTTCTCAACATATAATAATACAAAGAAAAAAATCAAGGAAGAGGTTGGTCCACAAAGAAGAGAAGATGGCAAGGAAGTAACAGGCAACAGAGAGAATAGCAGAACTGCTTAACTCATTCTTTGCATCCGTCTTCACGCAAAAAGAAACTATAGCTCAACCCACCAAAACATAACTGTAAAAAGACAGACCAGAATAAAAGTTAAAAGCAAAAAAATAATAAGAGAACACCTGTCTGTTCGTGATGAAAACAAATCACCGCGGGGTTTGATGGATTATATCCAGAGTTTTAAAGGAGCTGGCAGTGGTCTTCTCAGAACCATTGCATCATATCTTTCAAAAAGCACCGGGGAACTACCAAGAGGCATGGAAAAGGCTGATGTGGTTCCCATCTTCAAAAAGGAAAAAAGAAACGGACCCAGGAAACTATAGACCAATCAGCCTAACATCAATACCCAGGAAGATACTGGAAAAGATAATAAAAAAAAGATCTGCCAATATCTAGGAACAAGTAAAGTAATAAATAGCAGTCAGCACGGGTTTGTTCAAAACAGATCATGCCAAACCAATCTTATTTCATTCTTCAACACAGTGACTAAATTAGTAGACCAGCAAAATACTGTGGACATAATATCTTTAGATTTCAGCAAGGCATTTGACAAAGTAGCCCACAACCCACTTCTAGAAGCTAGAAAAAAGTGGAATAGATAGCATCACCCATAGATGGACCCGCAACTGGCGGGCAAAACATACTCAACAGGTAGTCCTTAATGAGTCTAAGTCTACATGGAGGGAAGTAAGCAGTGGGGTGCCACAAGGTTCCATCTTAGGCGCAGTACTCTTCAATATCTTCATTAACGATTTAGATGAGGGAATAGAAGGAGAACTTACGAAATTTGCAGAAGATACTAAGCTGGCAGGAATAGCTAACATCCAAGAAGATTGCTCAAGATCCAGAGATCTTAACAGACTAGAACACTGGGCCATACCTCACAAATGAAATTCAATGTAGAGAAAAGTAAAGTCGTACACTTAGGCAAGAAAAACCAAAAGTACATTTATAGACCTGGGTGAAACCAGGCTCAATAGCAGGAACTGTGAGAGGGATCTTGGAGTATTCAATGTGCAGCAGCAGCCAAAAAAAGCTAATGCAATCCTAAATTGTATTAACAGAGGGATACAATCAAGATCAAGGGAAGTACTAATTCCACTCTATAAAGCCTTAGTAAGACCACACATAGGGTACTGCATCCAGTTTTGGTCACCACATTATAAAAAAGATGTTGAGACTCAAGAAAAAAGTACAGAGAAGAGCAACCAGGGTGATTAGGGGACTGGAGGCTGAAACATACAATGAATGGTTGCAGGAACTGGGCTTGGCTATCTAGTAAAGAGAAGGACCAGGGAGACATGATAGCAGTCTTCCAATATTTGAGGGCTGCCCACAGGGAGGAAGGGGTCAAGCTATTTTCTAAAATGCCTGTAGGCCAGACAAGGAATAATGGATGGAAACTGAACAAGGAGAGATTTAACCTGGAAATAAGGAGAACCTTTCTGACAGTGAGAACAATCACCCATGGAACAGCTTGCCCTCAGAAGTTGTGGGAGCGCCATCAGTTGAGACTTTCAAGAAGAGATTGGACTGCCATTTGTCCGAAATGCTGTAAAGTCTCCCGCTTGGGCGGGGGGTTGGACTGGATGACCTACAAGGCCCCTTCCAACTCTGATTATCTGTTAAATCTGTTAAATATTCTGGAAAACCAAAATGGTAAACCATTCCTGTCCTTCTACCAAGAAAACGTCATGAGCATGTCATTGAAGCGATCAGGAGTCAAACTCAATTCAGGTCTTTAATTTTACAGGCAATTTGGCGGAAGGCAACAATTTGTAATTAACTATGCTGGGCCTGGGTATTTGCTGAACTTTACCATCTTGCAAATGTCTCATTACCAAACTGTTGCCATCACTTTGACACTGAGATTATTTATACCTATGGTTGAAATGCTGAAATTTTGAGTTTCTTTTTGTAAATGTGCCATTACCAAATTAGGTAATCAAGCAGACACCAAGATCCAAACATTTCAACTCAAAGTATATATGTTCTCCACTATTACAACCCTGATGTAATTTTACAATGATTTTGCAAAATAATAAAAATGTTAAATGACTTATGAGCAGAATTACAGAATGGAAAGAGAGCCAACTCATTATCTATAAGAGAAATTCTTACAGTTGGAATCTTTTATATATTTATTGGGTATCTGGTTTCAATACAGAGTCCCAAATCTCTGAGCTGATGTCAATCATTTGGACATTCCAGTGTCAACCATGATTTATATCAGAAATTAATGCATCCTATTTTTTTTTTAAATAATACTAATGATGGGCTTTGAAGGTCATTAGGAGCAAGACAAGGCAGAATGATCCTACACCACACATCTGTGTGTGTGCGTGTGTGCACACGTGTACATCCTTTTCGTCCTCAAACCAAGAGTAAGGAAACAAGAAAATCTGAACTACCTAAGGTTTGTTATTTCCCATAGAAAGGCAATCAAGGATCTTTTTCCTCTTCCTATAAGTACCAGGTACCCTGGGGGAGGAAAAATAAATCTGCTGTTAAGATTGAGAAGGCTCAGAAAGATAATCAAGTGTTCCCATCCCCTCTTAATTTGGAGAAATCTATAAAAGTGTTTGCCAAGACATGGGAGGAGACAAATGCAGGGTACTCTAGTGGATAACATTAGTGAGGGGGGAAATCTTGAAAGGACTTGAAGTGACAAAGAGGTCATTACTGATTTAGGTCTTAATAGAATCCTTAAAAGTTAAAGTCATCAGACTATTTCCTGATTTATGGACCTCAAAAATTATGTTGTCAAATGTGTGTAGACTTTAGATGAACATGTCTTTTATCAGTATGAAGCCTTAAAGTGTGTGTGAGTGACATTATTATTATTTTTAATTAATTATCATTTTACTGATATAATTGTGTTTGAACAGATATTATATTCCATATTGCATATTCATCCAAAGAAGAATTGTGGTTGATTCAAATTTACATTAGATTGTGTAAACATATTTTACATGTATGCAGATGTAAACCTCATTCTGGTCAGTATTAAGTCGGATTGCATACCTAAATTAATTCTTTTAAAAAGTTTTTTAATGCATTACTGGATGCAATTCTATACATTTAAGTGATTGTGAATGGGACCCTGATTTATATCTCATTCTGACCCATAATATGATTTGTTTGGTTTTAGCACAGCATATTGCATAAAACCAATCAAGTGCATTTTATTCAATAAATCATTGTGATATCAACCCAATCAATAGGCTTTGAATGATTAAAGAGACAGGTTTTATAGCTGCAGCCTCCAAATCCTATCCTCAAAACTTGCATTCGCAGCTAACCTTTAGGAGAAAGTAGTTGTTGTTATTACTTTCTTGTAGCTTGAGTTGGAATCAGCTGCAGTTACAGCAGCACTAACCCTCCCCAGATGTATATTTGTGATAAAGAAACCCTTTCAGGGTTGTCAAACTGGAGGCCTGTGGGCCAGATGCATCATGCGTAGGCCACCTCCATCCAACTCTGCAAATGGAAAAACATCATGAAACATCACATGAGGGCAACATGACTCAGAGAGTTTGACACTTGTGGCCTAGGAGTGCTAAAAAGCTTTATTTATTTAACAGGCCTCACTGTAGTCTGAATCTGAGCCATTCACATATAAATTCATGGGTAGCTTTTGAATTTACCAAGTTTAAATAAATGGATGAACTATATGAGCTGCTAATGGGAATTTATCTCAGATTTCTTGTCAAAGTCTCTTCCAAATTTCTTACCAAGATAAGAAGAGCTGCCCACATTATTTAGCTGCATAATGTGCTTGTAATATTTGGAACACAAAGGTGTACAATTCAACAACTGTTCGCTTTTTAGCTTTTTTATTGCCCCTTAAAACCACTCAAAACATTCAACTACCCAACAGTGCATAACTTATGTCACAAAATAATTGATAACATTCAAGTCGTAAGATCATCAACCACAATTGGGAACCCCCAGTCCACAAAAACTATTTATCACATTGACCCTTCGTCCAAACTTGATTCTGATTAGGGATGTTACAACTGTATTAGCTGATTCTGTTCTTCGCAGCTTAGAACCACTGAGAGTAGGCCAGTATAGAAATGCTTCCAATCAATCAATCAATAAACAAGTTAATTGGGAGGGGGGGCAGAAAAAGGAAAAGTAAAGGACTTCTTTATGTTGGCAAGAAGGCTACATAGCTATGACCATAAATTGAGCCTGACTTTAAAGAATATTTGCCTTTTTGTAAAGCCTTTTCTGTCTGATCTATTGATCCATTGTTGAGTCTGGTGAACTAGTCCTAGGATTAGTTAGTTAAAGGGCTAGGAGTGACATGATAGCAGTGTTCCAATATTTGAAGGACTGCCACAAAAAAGATGGGGTCTACCTATTTTCCAAAGCACCAGAAGGCAAGACAAGAAGCAATGGATGGAAACTAATCAAAGAGAGAAACAACCTAGAATTAAGGAGAAATTTCCTAACAGTGAGAACAATTAACCAATGGAAGTGCCGAAACTGGAAGTGCCGAAATGGGCCCATTTTTCAGCCTCCAAAGGCTGCAGAGGTTTTCCTCAAGCCTCCAGGAGGGCGAAAAAGTCCTCAAACAGGCTGAAAATCAGCTGGGTATGCGCACTGCAGGTAAGGGGAGGTTGCACGTATATGCGCAGGGAGGGCACGGTGCATTGCATTGTGGGTGCATGCATGCGCTTTCGGAACACAACTAAAAGGTTTGCCATTACTGATATGGGCTCTTCTGCTTGAGCAGAGGATTGGACTAGAACAGAGGTCCCCAATTCCTGATCCATGGATCATCACTGGGCCACAGCATGCCATAAACTGGGTTGCACAAACAAGCAAAGCTCTATCCGTGGGATGCAGGCAGCACATGAAACCATGTTCCCTCTGGTTCACAGAAAAACTTCTCTCCATGGAATCAGTACCTGGTGCCCATAAGGTTGGGAGCCACTGGACTAGAAGACCTCCCAACTCTTGTTATTCTGAATAGTCCTTGCAATTTTCTTGGCTAGATTTCCATAATGGTTTACCTGTGCCATCTTCCAAGAGTGGAAACAAAGTGACTGGCCCAAATTCTCCAGTAAACTTCATGCATAAGGGAGAAGTAGAATTCATAATCTCTCAAGTACCAGTCTTATGCTTTAACTACTTCATCACACTGGCTCTCTATAAAGTCATATAAATGAGCAGACAACTCATTCCTATTTTTTTTCATGGACAGGAGTTGATGGTCCTTTTTTCTACAGTTAACATTATATTTAGGCAATTCCCCAATCATTTTCAACTGTTACTCTGTGTAAAAAAGAAAGTGAATCCATCTGGAATAGGGATGATGGCTTTGAGCTTTAGAACCATTGATGTTTCAGCAAAACCATGTTCAGCAAAATCTAACTTGGAAAAGATTAAAGACTGAATAAAAGGCTGGCCTAATGTTCTGTGTTAGGATCAAAATATATTATTTTCCCATGTAATAAAATATAAAAGATGATAGAAAAAGGAGCAAGGGAACTTGCAATTAATCATACAGGTAGTCCTTGACCTACAACTACAATTGTAGCCCAAAATTTCCATTGCTAAGCAAGACAGTTGTTAAATAAGTTGCATCCCATTTATGAACTTTTTTTGCCACAACTGTTAAGCAAATTACTGCAGTCGTTAAGTGAATCATGTGGTTATTAAGCAAATCCAACTTCCCTTCTAGATTTTGCTTGCAGGAAGACAGCTGAGAAGGTTACAAGTGGTGATCATACGACCTGGGGCAGTGCAAATGTCATAAATACATGCCAGTTGCCAAGCACCCAAATTTTGATCATGTGACCATGGGGATGCTGCAACAGTTGTTAATGTAAAAACTGGTTATAAGCAGGGATGGGCTTCAAAAATTTCAGCAACCAGTTCTCTGCCCGGTTGCTGGGTGGGGGTGGCCATGGTGGGCATGGCCTAGTCGGCCTCCTGCACCATGGCAGTGACGAGTTTTTACCTTGCCCGGGCTCCAGAGCCTTTCCTCAAGCTTCTGGGAGGGCAAAAATAGCCTCCCCTGGGCTCTGAGGCCCCCCAGAGGCCGGAAATGGGCACTTTTCTGGCCTTCCAGAACTTCCAGGAGGCCTGTTTTTGCCCTCCACACAGACCCTGGCATCCAAAACGGACCACATGGGGATTCCTGGGAGGGGCAGACAGGGCCAGCCAGGAGTGGGATTTACCGATTCAGTAAACCGTTAATTAAAAATGATAAAATTACTACTGGTTCACTCGAACCGGGTTGAACCAAGCGCAGCCCACCCTTGATTATAAGTCACTATTTTTAGCACCATTGTAACTTTAAATGAATGGTTGTAAATTGAAAACTACTTGTATTCTGAATTAGTCTATATTCAACTCTTCTAAACAGAATTAGGAAATACCACTCAATAGTACAGCATCCTAAATATGTTGCGTATGTAGATGGAGCTCAAGTTTAAGCCTAAACCTAAGCCCAGCCCCAAAAGTGTTAAAATTTCTCCGTAGTCACATAATGCCTGAACAACAAAGATGCGTTGAAGCTGAAAATTACTTACCTCTTCAGCTATGTCTGTGGCTATGACAGCTTGAAGGACACACTCCAATGCGCAAAGAATGGCCTCCTAGTCCTTGCAGTATTCTGCTTCTGCTTCTCTGGGTGTTTCCTGACTGCCATTTCATTCCTTGTCTCACAAGGAAACCAAAGGCAGAGAGGCAGCTGCCCCTTCCTGGATCCATTTACAGATCCTAAAATATTTGCCACAGAGTCTGGCATTCTTATTTGCTAACAGCCATTTGTGTTCAGGACAGTTCAGGGTGGTTTTGTGGGATTAATGAAGCAATGCAGATCGAATTCTTAAATCTCTGATCTTGACCAACGAATACTCTTCCTGTTGACCTGGTGTCTTCTGACATGCAACTTTATGTCACTGATTTTATCACTTCCTGCCCAAAGATCAGAGAAACCTAATTTCCTTTTCTGCAGCTGTACTTTTTTTTTTTTTTTTTTGCAAATGATTCCAGAAACTTTCTCCGTCTTTCCGCCTGATTATGGAGTCTCAATTCCCCCCTCCTTTTTTTTTCCATTGAGCAAAATCTGGTTATCAAATCAGTGGAAAATACCGCCAAGGATATTGAGTCAGTGCCTAAGACAAGTTAATTTTAGCAGTCCATTTGGATGCCAACATGTGGATAATAGTTAAAGTTATAGTCCAAAATTTATTCCATTTTATTTGCTAAGTGTGTTTACTGGGCAGCATGGAATTGCACCTGACAGAATTCTTATTCAACAATTATTAAAGTTGGTGCATGGGACACCATCTGACTGGTTAGGGGGGACTTTTGATTTAATGTGGTTATGTATGCAATATACTATTAAATGAGTACCAAATATTACTAAACAAGAAACCACTATAGTGCAGTGCAGGGGTGTCAAACTCAAGGCCCATGGGCTGGAACTGGCCTGTGGGGTGCCTAGATCTGGCCTGCAGGGCCACCCTGGAAACAGTGAAGGAGTGACTGGGGTCCCTCTGCCAGCAAAAACAGAGCTCAGGAGGGCCATATAGGGCCCCCCTGAACTTCATTTTTGCTGACAGAGGGTTGCAGGAGGCAGCCTAAAACGGAGCTCGGGAGCCAGTTTTTGGTGGCAGAGTGCTCGGGCTGTCACAGGCATCCCTGACATGAGTGACATCAAGCTTGCCACAACCACACTGCCAGCACCCACCTCAGCCCCCCAAGGTCAAACACAACCCTGATATTGTCCTTAATGAAATCAAGTTTGACACCCCTGGTGTAGTGGTTAAAGTGATGAGATAGAATTGTGGTGATCCCGATTTAAATCTGGTCTCAGTCATGGAAACTTACCCCAAACTACCCCATATAGCTACTGCAAGGATGGTCTTGTTCTAGGATAGAAATTAATTACTTTAATTCTTTTTCTTTAATCATTGGTAGGAAGAAAGGTAGGGCCTGCTTTTGATACTTCCATTTTTCTGCATAATTATAAGAGCTTCACATTGACCACAGAAATTTTATATTTGTCAAAATATATTTAAATGTATTTATCAAATACTGTATATTTGAACCTACATTTTCAACTGAGGTTCACCAAGGTTTCACTATAGATTAACTACAGATTTTGAAAGCAGAATTTACCTGAATCAGATGCAAATCTTTTAATTTTAAAATTAAAATTCCTAACATCTCATTTTCATTACATCAAATATTCTTATCAGAGTTATTTATTTGATTTTTATCATGCCTTTATAAATAACTGAAGGCAATGAACATATCTAATATCCCTTTCACATCCTATTTTCCTAGTTTCTGTGAAGTGGGTTGAGCTAAGAGAAAAAGAGAGAGAGAGACCCAAAGATATGAGCCAGATTTCATCCCTAAAGGAGCACTAGAACCAGGGGTAGGATTCTACAGGTTCACACCTATTCACTAGAACCGGTTGTTAACATTCTAAGCGGTTTGGAAAACTGGTTGTTAGAAGAAATTACTGACCTAATCCTGTAAGGAAGGCAGGAAGGAAACATTCTGGTTTTGCTTACAGAAACTGCCTCTCCATTAACCCTAATTACATTCTTGGCAGGACTAGATTTCCTATCTCAGGAACTTCTCTGGAGGTTTTTTTCCCTCCTTTGCTGGTACTTTGCTTATATGGAGTGACCATTCAAAGTTACAATGGCACTGAAAAAAGTGACTTATGACCGTTTTTCACACTTATGGCTGTTGCAGCATCCCCACAGTCATGAAAGGCCAGGCGAGGAGATGCGTGCCTCAATGTGAGTGATGTTGAGTTGGCCATGCCCACCCAGTCACATGACCACCAAACCATGCCCACCAACTAAGCCACACCCACAGAACCAGTTGTTAAAAAATTTGAATCCCACCCCTGACTAGAACTCAGACATCTGGTGATTGGCTTATTGTCACTCAGCTGGCTTTCATGGCTGAGACAGGATTACAATAGAAGGTCTTCGTTTTTAGGCCTATACTTTAACCACTAGATTAAACAGGATCTATATACTACCATATATTTCTTATCTTATACATCTTACTTACCATGCTATAGCAGAAACACAGCTTTGTATAAGAGGAAATTATTTCTTTTACAGTCTGGTCTAAATGTCTTCTGATCCTCACAGTATCATTGAATCTGTGTAGTTTTTTTTCTTCATCTGTCTCTGAAGGACAGCCATATTGCTATTGCAAAGTCAACAAGGAATCCAGTGGCACTTGAAAAATTAAGAGCCCTATTATGGCTGAAACTTTTACGGAATAGAATCTATTTTATCAAATGCAGTCAGTCTTACTCTCAGTTGGCACACATATGCATACATAAATATTGCTACAGACTGGAGGGAACTTGCAAACAACACAGGAAAAATCAAAGCAATTTCTCAAAGAAACCAAAAAAGAAAAACAAGAAAATGCAAATAAGCAACTTTTTTCTGGGAACCATTTTTCTGAGAATCTGAACTGGGATTCACAATTGCACTGCCTGCAGAAGTGCACATATGTTTAACTATATTTTAAAACCAGAACCTGTCATCCTTTTTATTCATGTGGTATTACCATAAAATTGTGGAAACATGTGCATTACAGATGTATATGAAGGAATTTCTTTTTCCCCCTAATCATTATATTAACTATAAATATATATTTAAAAAATCTGTAATCACGAAAGCAGGGGAATTCTGTTTTTGCCATTCAGTTACAGTTTGCATATAAGAAGGAATAAAATGAACAGTAGCAGAACTGGAAAAAGAAGAAAACTCTCCCCAAATTCCATGACATGTGTAGGTATATTATTATTATTATTATTATTATTATTATTATTATTATTATTATTATTATTATTATTATTATTATTATTATTATTATTATTATTATTATTATTATTATTATTATTATTATTATACAAAATCAATCCACTGCAGGATGCAGTTATCTTAATTGATCGTTATGGACTATAATCATCCATATTGGTCTTGTAAGCAGACAGATGTTTGCTTAATTCCCAGTCCAGGGCTCACAAAATGATTCAATCTGGTAGCTTCCATGCGTACTAACTTCCATGCTTACTAAAATCCAGTATCTTCATGATTATACTACATTGGTTGTTGGGCTGAAAGTGTATAACTGGCCTAACTCACCTAGGCATCTTCTGTGCCTAAAGGAGGGGGAGGTCTGGGTCTCCCCACTGTTAGACCAACACTTTATCTGTTAAATCCCACTACTTCCTGTGAGGGGGCCATGGGGGTTTACATGATAAGACGCTGGGCCTGCGTGCCGCTGAGGTTGGCAGCTCGGTGATTCAATTCCCATGAGTGGAGGGACAAGAAAGGAGCCTCCCCCGATTTCCTTCTGGCATTCAAGCGTCCCGTGGGTAAAAAATTCCTGTCACAGAGGCAGCCAGCCCCCTCGATGATCCCTGGCTAACACGTGCCATACATTAAATAACTTCCTGTAAAACTCAAATACTTCGGCCATCTAATGAGAAGAGGCGACTCACTGGAAAAGCCCCTGTTGTTGGGAAAGATTGGAAGGGAAGGCAGAGGATGAAATGGTTAGATAGTGTCATTGATGCAGTGGGGATGAATTTGAGAAGACACTTGGAGACTATGAAGGATGGGGGGAGGGGCTGGTGTACTATGATCCATGGGATTGTGAAGAATCAGACCCAACTTAGCGACTGACCAACATAAAAAGCTTCCTGTAGATACATACAAGATGTACAATCATTTAGCAGCCTTTCAAAATTACAACAGCACTGAAAAAGTGACTAAGGACCAGTCCTCACACTTATGACCACTGCAGCATCTCCACAGTCATGTGATGAAAATTCAACTAGCGTGCATTTACAAGAGTTGCAATATGCCAGGATCACGTCATGTGATCACCAGTGAGTCCTTCCCAGCAGGCTTCTGACAAACAAAGCCAATGGGGAGAAGCCAGATTCATTTAATGACCACCTGATTCATTTTTACAACCACAATGATTTACTTAGCAAGTGTGGCAGAAAAAAGATCATAAAATCGGGCATGACTCATTTAACAATCTCTTTGCTGAGCAACAGAATTTCTAGTCCCAACTACATTCATTAAGGTGAAGGCTAACTATATCAACTAATATAAAAGCAATATTGACAATCAAAGTATTGGGGGGGGGGGAAACTTGCCTGAATTTATTGGGANGGGGGGGGGGGAAACTTGCCTGAATTTATTGGGAACTAAAAAAAATTAATATAAAGTCATGTGGGCTTATTTTAAATGAGACCTCAGACTTACATCTATAAAATCTTGTAATACGAATTGGAGCCAAAATGCTTTCCAAATATTGCAAGAGAAACAGCTTCTCAACAAACCCTCCATCTTCATATTCCAGAAAAAATAATATTTTGCTGCTAGAATCCTCCCAGTTTTGAGTTGGGCAGGGAGAAAGAAGAATTAAAAAAAAAAATCCAAACATCTGCTGCTTTATGCTAAAGAAAGTTAAATGTTCTTCAAACTGACTTGGAAAATTTATATAAGAGTCATCATGAATATTTAAAAGAAGGAGCAAATCATTATTTGTGATGGACCCATGTCATAAACAGCAGTAGTCAAGGATAGTATCATGCTGTTGCCGTAACAACATGGTTTATTCCTCTAAGACATGAACAAACAATTTCTCATGCAGGGTGTTCAAAAAATTCTTGGAAAGACAGCTCATTGTTTTGAATCTGTATCTGAACATGCTGCAGCCTACAAATATGATGTCTTTATTACAATTATGACTCAATGATGTAAACTGATAAGGGGAAAATCTAAGATAAAATTCCAGACTTAGTTGTCCAGCTTTCTTTTGTCTTTATACTACATTTTTTCAGTAAGCTATTAGGCTTATTTTGGTTGTTTTTCTACACCACTTGAGACATTTCACTGCAGGATTTTATAAATGCATAAATAAAGGGAGTTGAAACCCAACATATCAGGTATCAGGCTTCACACTAAGTCCGGGCACTAATTCCAGCTCTCTAAAATCTCATCCTCTTATTCAAGGAGTGGCTTGCTTAGCAGGAAGCTTCCTGATACAATTCAGGCCAATTATCACAGAACAAAGCTAACCACACAGAACATTTCTCCACAGCACTATGTAAAATTCAAAGCCCACCTTCTAGGTATTCAGTTTTAGTATTATATTTTTCCCCCTCTTGCTTTTCAGCTGATCTCTTGATGATTTTTATGGCATCTGACTCATAAAGACACAATAATTCTCTTTAGTATGGGAACTGCTAGTTCCTCACAGCTTCCTTCCACACTTCAAAAGCAGAGGTGGTATTCAGCAGGTTCTGACCAGTTCTGGAGAACCGGTAGCGGAAATTTTGAGTAGTTCAGAGAACNGTATTCAGCAGGTTCTGACCAGTTCTGGAGAACCGGTAGCGGAAATTTTGAGTAGTTCAGAGAACTGGCAAATACCACCTCTGACTGGCCCTCCCTCATCTATTCTCTGACTCCCGAGTCCCAGCTAATTGTCTGGTTTTTCTTTTGTTGCCCTGAACAGGAGGACGCCAGAAAGCAGGTTAGAGGGGTGGGGAGGGAAGGGGGATTCTGCAGTATCCCTCCCCTGCCACGTCCACCAAGCCACGCCACACCATGCCCACCCACAGAACTGGTAGTCAAAATTTTGAATCCCACCACTGATCAAAAGGCTTGGAGGCCTGTGGTAGTATAGGTGGTCTTCTACATATGACCACAGTTGAGATCCAAATTTCCATTGCTAAGCAAGGCAATTGTTAAGTGAGTTTTGGCCCATTATATGATACTTCTTGCCACAGTTGTTAAGTGAATCATTCTGATTGTTAAGTTAGGAACATGGTTGTTAAGTGAATCTGGATTCCACATGGACTTTGCTTTTCAGAAGGTCACAGAAGATGGCCCCAGGACATTAGAACCATCATAAATACATGTCAGTTGCCAAGCATCCAAATTTTGATCACATGACCATGGGGATGCTGCAACGGGTCATAAGAGTGAAAAATGGACATAAGTCATTTTTTTCAGTTCTGTTATCGAATGGTCACTAAATGAATAGCTGTGAGAACTACCTATAGTAAAAATCCAGGCTTGAAAGAAAGAAAATGGGAAAGGAAAAAAAAAATTAGAGAGCTATTAACTTGCAATAGTTTATGTACTCTGGATGAGACAGTTTTGACTTCTTTTAGAATTACAGAAAATAGGATTTCCTCCCCACCCCACAGATATCTGTGAGTTCCTTCTGCATGAATGAAATATGAGCTACGAGTCTGAAATTCTTCATCACTCTCATCAAATGAATACACTGCAAATACTTAAACATGATGGAACGAAAATTACACCATGAAAGCAAGAAGTCAAAAGGTGACAGTGAAATAGATGGCATACAGATTTAAAAAATAAAAATATAAATAAAAGTGATTTAAAAGAAAAAAGAAAAACTTCAAATAGCATCTGTTGCATTCATCCGCAGTTTTCACTCCGGTCCGCGCTTCTTGCGGGAGCAAACTGCTCCCATTGGTTGATGCCATTTGACAGCCGCTATAAAAGGAGCTGTCAAACAGCATCAGCTGTTGCCGCCAGCTGACTGCCTGTTAGCCCGGCAGCCGCAGCAACCCTTTATTCGTTGTAATAAAGTTACTAGACTGTTAGCTCCATGTCGGCCTCAGTAATTACTGCTGCTCCACAACACTGGCGACGAGGGCGGGATCCGAATAAGAGGCAGCCGGACAAGAACAGCTGAGCTCAGTCACTTTCAAAAACAGCAACAAAAAGCCACTACGAAGTCTGACTGTCACCAGCCGCCAGGCACTATTTGCATAAGCACGATAAATTCAACCTCCCCACTAGGAGACAGACACCGCCGATACGGAGGTGAACTTTCAAACCTGTTGTTCGCCTTTCAGACCGACGGCTGAGACTTGGGGAAGTACTATAAACAGTTTTGACTGCTTCCTGGACGCTATAGGACCTCGCTGAAGCTTCAGCCCATAGGAAAAAAGTCCTATTTCTTCATTTTTGACACTGCCACGGCACTGGGTATAGCTCCGCTTTCTGTCAAGGATATCCTTTGGGGGCCAGTTACAAATATCCTTTAACAGTTCACTATTCCCCTAAGCCATCTCAAAATGCAAGGAGTCATGCCTTCAGCGACGGATTCAGGCTGAGGGAAAGGACTATCCATGAATATAATGCTGCTCTGAGGTCAACTGCCGTAACATTGCGGATTTTAGAGAACTATCTGGAGGATATGCTTTTAGGACCAAAATAGGTCGTAGACTTAAGGCTGCAAAGGCGGCTGTACCAAACGGCCTAACCCTACAGTACTCATCGAAGAATCCCAGGCTGCTGACCGTATCTGCACGTCTGAGCAGAAATCCAGGGAAACCCCATCAGGACAGAGTAGCTCAGCAAGTCCATTTGACGAGGTTTCTCCAAGAGAGGGCTCTGTGGAATCAACACGATATAAATTGCTCAAGACAAACAGAAACCCCTCTAGAGGGAATGAGCTGGAAACCCAACTCCCCCCCCCACTCACCGGCCAGCAGCCAAATCTGCCTGAAGCGTGGAGGAAACACCTCAGGGCATCCTGCAAATTTTCAGGAAATGCCATCTGCTTTGAATGGCCGAAAAGAAGGGTCACTTAGCCAGGTCTTGCCAACTGAAGAAGAGACTTACAAAAAGACCGGCCTGCAAGACAACCCCCATCTTTCAAAAGGCAAGTTGGAAGGACGCTAACCTGTTACCACTCAATAAGACAGAACCCAAAGGCTCTAACAAAAATCAGTATTTTTGTTTCTTAGAAGGTAAACCCTCAATGAAAAATGACAACAGGAAGTTGAACACAGGCTCTGCTCTTCCAATCATTTCCTGGGAGACTAAAGAACTAACTACCAAGGGACTATCAAAGAAGAGCTCCTCGACTGCCACCTGACTCTGCTGTGATTACCAAGGCAGAACCATCCATCTCGGAAAAGGCAAGTTTTTATTCCAATTCAAAAAAACTTTAAAGGTCAATTGCCTCTAGTTGTAGTGGAGTGGTGCACAACCTCCTCCCTAGCCTGTTGGTTAGACTGAGTTCCCTGCTCTTGGCCTCACGTAACAGGCATCCACTCTATTTAAAAGTACTGAAAGTGGATTACCTTATCAAGGACTTATGCTGATGTATTCAGCGAAGGGTTGGGGTGTTACCAGGCACCCCAATATCATTCATGAGATCCTTCAGCGCATCCAAATCCGCCTGAAACATCTCATTAGAGTGTGTCCTTTGCAATCCAACCCAAGTGGATAAGAAAACAGACAAACTTGATCAAAAACAAGGGGTATTGGAGCCTGGTAGGACTTTGCAAAATGGGAACCCCCTAGTTTCCCCAACTTAAAGAAAGATGGTAGTGTGAGAATCGCGCTTAGTTTAAAACCCCTGAATAGATACCTACAAATCAGCACCTATCCCAGTCCCCGTCATACAACACCTTTTGCATTCTTTCTGAGCGCTGGGACTTATTTTTGGCAAAACTAGACATGTCACAGAGGCCTACCAAACAGTTACCCTGTAGCATGGACCAAAGCTGACAGAACTTAGAGACCATTAGTAACGCACAGGGACGAGCTTTAGATGCAGTGCTCCAGTATGTGTGAGCGTAGCCCATGGGATTTCCAATCTTTTCATGAAGGCTACTCCAAGGACCCCAGGCGTAGTCCCCTATTTCGATTATATTTAAAATTTCAGCCATAGGACAAACCTAATTCAAACACAGAACAAATTGCTACAAAGCAGAGCAGTTCTGATCAACTTCAGACAGCATAGGTCTCAAACTTAAAAAAGACAAGAGTGTACCATTGCCACTAAAACAAGTAGACTTTTGGCTATAGAATGATTGCCTCTTGGTATACACCCAATTGAGTCCAAAGTCAGGGCTAGTCCACGAACACCCAACCTTCCAACAAGATGAGCTCCAGGCCTTCTTAGGGCTTCTCAAACTCCTATGCTGCATTCCTTCCTCACAAAGCTTCCGTTGGCCAGAGGCCCTGCACGGATTTTTGGACAAACAATCCCCCTGGCATTGGGAACGCTCAGGAAGCCCCATCCGTTCCATGCTGTCAAATCTTTGCTCACCTCCAAAAAGCGATACTAATACAAATTCAATCAAACAGCTGCTAGTACTGTGCAGATGCTTCTCCTTTTGGCATAAGGGGCTATTTGAATCAAGCACTACCAAATGGTTCTGAGGCCAACCCATGCGCTTTTGGCTCCAGAACCTTTTTTCTTCGCGAGTGCAACTACAGCCAGATTGACAAGGGGCAGCTTTTGGCGCAGTTCTCTGTCAAAAAATTATGAGTTCCTCATGGGCACCATTTTGAATAATTCACGATCACAAGCCTCTGTTAGCCTTTTGTCTTGGTGAAAAAAACAAACCCCGCACAAGATTTTTCCGAAGGATGACAGTATGGACTTATTTTTGGTCTGCTTAATTCAACATGCTGATCCATCGACCTGGAAAAAAGCTTTGCCATGCTGATGCTCTACGCTGCTGCCTTCTGCCTGTCCTGTTAAGACCTGCACTCCAATCAATGCCTGTTTTCGAGGATCAACCAATCTTTCAATCTTCCCATTCACTGCCTTTGACATTGCTACCCACTCCCTCACAAAAAAAAGGGGAACCCCAAGGTAATCGCCAAGTTCTGGACTGGGGAAGCGGCAGGGCCAGCAATCCCTATGCCCCTTGAATTTCTGCCTTTCAAGACGCGCCAGCAAGAACTATTATCTCTGCAGGGCTGTTACGTGCAGAACGAGGGTGGTCAGCCTTCCCAAACGTGCCAGACTCGACCTTTTTGAATGGGTCCTGCACATCCTTAATGTTCAAGGCCACCTGGCATGTCGGATGAAAGGCCCTGGCTCCGTAAGTACATGTGGTGACCTGGCAATGGATGCCCTAGAATCGCGACAGCCTGGTGAGCACTTTCCAGCCATGCCAGGCTGACAGGCCAGCTCTACCCAACTGCTGGCAGTGGAAAGACGCTAGAGGGCCTTAGGTCCCAGGGCTGCACATTGAACTCTACCGGCCTGTGCATGGAGTGAAATTCCTGTAATGGAACATTCCTTCTCAAAGTGGATAGACTTGGCCCTGATGCCCTCAACATCACTCAAGCCGTTACAAGCTCCTAACTCGGATATTCGTTACCGCATGGCTCCTGACACTGTTGTGTCCAACAAATGGGCCCCAATTCTCCCTGGCGAATTGAGTTTTTATTAGCCAACCTGAAATCAGGCACGCCCTTACAGCTCCTTTTCACCCTCCTTTTCATCCCTGCTAGGATGGGCTGAAAGGAGCAGTCGGTCTGTAAAGGAGCGCCCTGGAGATGTTTGGCCAAATTGACTGGCACTTAACTTTCTAGTACCTGCAAACCCCAAACATAACAACCCCCATGGTGGCCACTAACAAACAAGTCCGCGCCAGTTCCTTATGGGCAGATGCCTGAGAACATCCTGGATAGGCTACATCCTCATTATGCCCCAGTCACCCCCTGGGGTCTGATAGCCAGACCAGGAAGTTTGCCCTTCATGACCAAGTATACACTCGCAATTACTCAGGCCACCCCTTATGGGTGCCAGGGCAAGTCGTGGCAGTAACTGGGC
This sequence comes from Laticauda laticaudata, assembly GCA_004320025.1. Taxonomy (NCBI): domain Eukaryota; kingdom Metazoa; phylum Chordata; class Lepidosauria; order Squamata; family Elapidae; genus Laticauda; species Laticauda laticaudata. Next base: position 31,853 of record BHFT01063495.1, read on the forward strand.
CTACGTCCTACAGGGTCTTGCTGGAGGACGGATGTACCTGGCGCCGGCACATCAACCAGCTGAGGAGGCGCTGGAGAGTGGCTATCAATGACCCCCGTTGCCCGCCAACTGACACGGACCCACCGACGCTTGCTGAGGCTCTCCCGGGGCACGTCGAGCGAGGGGACCTACCTGGACAGTCGCCTGTCCCTCTTCCAGAGTCATCTGACGACGAGGCTCCAGTCCCTTCAAGCTCCAACGTGGCCCAGGAAACGGAGGACTTCTTCCCTACTGCAGCTCCACCCAGACTAAGGCAATCCGGCCACTTGCGCAGGCGCCCGGCCTACTTGAAAGACTACGCATGCTCCTTGCCAGGGGAAAGGATTGTTGCATTCATCCGCAGTTTTCACTCCGGTCCGCGCTTCTGGTGGGAGCAAACTGCTCCCATTGGTTGATGCCGTTTGACAGCTGGCTATAAAAGGAGCTGCCAAACGGCATCAGCTGTTGCCGCCAGCTGACTGCCTGTTAGCCCGGCAGCCGTGGTAACTCTTTATTCATTGTAATAAAGTTACTAGACTGTTAGCTCCGTGTCTGCCTCAGTAATTACTGCCGCTCTACAACAGCATCATATTTAAATATGAACTAGATAAACTTTAATTTATAACAGACTAAAAACTCAGAGCCACTAAGAAACCTCAAGTTGAAAAGAAATTATAACATCAAAGATAAATTCAGAGAATGGAACAAAGATTCAGGATTTTTTTTCCAGAGCTTTGCAAAGAATTTATCTGCTATTCTCGACATCTGGTACCTACACCTGAACACCTAGTGTCTAGCTTAATAAAGACTTTTTAACTGTAGCTGAAATAACAAACTGTATTGTGGTCCTTGAAGAGTAATTTTTTGTGACAATAGCTCTTTTGTGACAATAGCAGGAGATTTACATTTTATATGAGCACCAAATTACTGTCATCAAGAATAATTTTAAAAAATCAGTTGTCTGATTTTTTTGTGGCATAAGGGGGGGTGGGAATCTAAATGTTTACATTTCTAGATTTTTAAAAAATGAAATGAACAATATGGATGTATACAATTAATAAAACATACTGGCTTATGTAAGGAGCAAAATGCTTTCCTAAAACTGTCTCTTTACAACAGTATGCAAGCAACACACTGATTGGGGAACTATAGGAGTTGAAGTCCCCAGATCTTAATGTTGCAATGCTGAGAGACCCTGTGAAGGAATCTTTCTCTTATCGACTAGTTGGTTTCATGTCTCAACATTAATAATGTAGCTCTCACAATTCACTAAAGTAGCATTCCTCATCTCAAAGCTTTCCAAATGTATGGATTTCAGATCCACTATATTAATGGTTAAGAGGTTGGCTTAAAGACCAGGAGACTGTGAGTTCTAGCTCCATGTTAGGCAAGTAAGCCAAAGAGATAACTTTGGGGCAGTCATTCACTCACTCACAGCCCAACTCAATTCGCAAGTTTGTAGTTGTGAGGAAAATAGGAGGAAATACTATTAAAATTGTCCACCATCTGAAGTTATTTATAAAGTAATACTAATAAATAATAATTTTTCACCCATGATAATGCTGGGTGCTTCGGTTGTGCATTGAACAAATGGACTTTGAAAGGAAAGAAGAATATTGTTGTTTTTCAATTTTAGTGTTGAAGAACATTCCTGAGAATACTGTGGACAATCAAGAAAACATACATATATACAATCACACACCAAATTGGTAGTGACTAAGTAGGATCCCACTACTGCCACCCAGGTGAAAGGTATACCCAGGTGTACTAGTGATGAGAACATCTTTGTTCGGCCAAAAATCTAAATATGAGGAAATCCATATAGTCACTAAATGTCAAAATCGATTTGACTGCACAAAATCAAATTTTGTTGTACATGACTCAGAAATTTACTTCATATATTATACTAAATCATAAACTGTGATTAATAAAAAACAGTAGCAAAGTTCATGTAATGGACATCAAACAAGTGACATTATAACACAATCTATCAGCCAGAGCATAGTCTTGTGAGATCTGCCCCAAATATTTTGCTTTTCATTTAACGCAATTTCAGATGCCTACTACCTTTTAGAGAAATATTCCTTCCTCCAGACAATTTCTTTTCAGTTAGTTTTGAACACTGAAAATCTCTCTTCCCCACTCAAGATTGTTTTATGCTGAATCCATCAATTTATAATTGCAGCTGTGGTGGGATTCAAAAATTTTTACTGCCAGTTCTGTGGGTGTGGCTTGGTGGGTGTGGCAGGGAAGGATACTGTAAAATCTCCATTCCCTTCCCACTCCTGGGGGAAGGTTACTGCAAAATCCCATTCCCTCTCCACCCCGCTAACCTGCTTTCCCATCTCTGCTCTCCTGTGTAGGGCAACAAAATAAGAACCAACCAATCAGCTGGGATCCCGATCAGCTGGGATTTGGGAGGCAGGGAATAGATGGGGGTGGGGCCAGCCAGAGGTGGTATTTGCCGGTTCCCTGAACTACTCAAAATTTCCACTACCGGTTCTCCAGAACTGGTCAGAACCTACTGAATACCACTTCTGAATTGCAGGTTTCTCCAGATCAGGTCTTGAGCAACCCTTCTTGAAATTCCAAATAATCACTGCAGAAACGGATCAGCATTCCCAAATCCAATGCCCCCCCATGTGTCCCAGATATCAGTTCCCACAATTCCCAGCTTCCAGCAGAGAGAAGTTCAAAACATTTTGAAGAGTTCTTGGATGTGGATAATACAGAGTATCATGAAATGACAGTTTCATCCAGAAAATGCAGATTTCACTCTTCCAAGTCCCCATGAACATCAGCTAGTTCTCAAGTTATGACCAGAATTGAGACAATTCTTCTAAAGGAAATTATTAAGTGAGACCATTTTTGCCATAGTGAATTACTGCAGCTAAGTGAATCATGATGTCATTAACTGTCATTAACCAAATTCAGTTTCCTCCATTGATTTTGCTATTTGGAAACTGGTTGGGTAGGTCACAAATGGCAATCACAAGACCATGGGACCTGCACCCAGCATAAATGTATGTCAAGTTCCACAATTTTGATCATAGAGATGCTCTGATGGTCGAATGAGTTGAGAATTTTTATTTTCTTGTATAAAGCAGAAAATTATCTCAATATAAGAAAATGGAGTGATGGCTCTAGCCAACAGGTAGAAAAGAACAACAACATCAATTTATAACTTTATGAATTGCTATCTATAACAGGACATCAAACTAAGTCACAAAAATAACTTCTATTGCTTTAACAAATGATGAAAATCAAGGAATACTATGATAAAATAAGAAAGCTATTTTCATTAAAAAGCAGAGGAAAAACTTCAGACAGAGTAAAAAAAAAACCTGCCAAAATTTATTTATTTCTAGCTCTTTCAAAAGAAATTACTCTTACAAATTAATAAATTTAATCTGACTTTTAAATTTACATTTTAATTGAAGTAATTATTGCTGGCATTTAAACAACATTTCACAAAAAACTCCTGTCTCTCCCAATACTCACTGAATGTATTAATTACTGGTAAGAATTTTAAACAATTTTGTAAATGAATTCCTAAGAAAAGAAAGCACACCTATTTGGTCTTAACTGATTAAAAATAGAAAGATTTCCCCATCTATTTCTAAATTGATTACAGGCCTCCCCTATCTTTATAAATTTTCTCTGCAAAGCTATTTGAAAGAAGCTCTCACCTTAATAGTTGATAATACTAAGGTTCAGGGGTGGGCTGCTGGGGGTTCGCAGGGGTTCGGGAGAGATCCTAGCTAAGATTCCGTGAAGTTCAGAGAATCCCCAAAACCACTCATGGCCCATCCCGCCTCACCCCTCCCAGGAGTCCTCACGTGGCCCATTCTGGATGCAGGTAAGTGCAGGGCACATGCAGAGATTCAGGGAGGGCAAAAAACAAGTTCGGAAAGGCTGGAAATGGGCCCTTTCCAGCTTCCAGAAAGCCTCCAGAGCCCGGGGCATGCAAAAGCGCCCCCCCCCCCCCCCCCC